>JAJIBD010003776.1:0-148025 GCA_021461705.1 Cryptotis parvus | reverse complement strand
ATGGAGACGTTACTGGCACCTGCTTGAGCAAATCAATGAACAATGGGAAGACATTAATACAAGAAAATCGCTTTATCTGTTATCAATGGGGAGGATTTAAATCTGCATATCTGCACTGTGCTCATTTGATTCACCCCTCCTGGTAGCCTCCCATGGGTAGTGTTCTGTACTCAAATTTTGTTGTCTTTGATTGAACATCTTTGAGGAGTGACTTGAACCATTTTTGGGGTTACTCAGTTTATTGAGTTTCTACTCTATCTCAATGAGTATACAGCTATTGTCAGGGGTTCTTCTGCGTCACACAGTTTGGGGACAACTACAGTAGAGAGTTCTACTGTCCTGCTTAGCCCTCCATGACCTTGGCCCATCTTGTTCACCATAGCTGGTTTGGTACCTGGGGAATCTGAGAAATGAGAGGAAGAGGGGAAGTAAATTCTAGCTTCTTCATTCTGTCCCTAGGTTCTTGCCTATTTCTGCATAAGAGAATGGCAGAGTAGAAATTAGGAAAGTAAAACAATTTTAATAAATAATTATGTTGACAAGAAAATAAAGAAAAACCCAGGAAAAATAAAGAGATTTAAGAAGATGAGCTTAGACATGTGAACAATTCCCAAAAAGAGTGTGCAAAAATAAAAGAAAACAATTGCACACCACAAATGGAGGTATTCCAGAATGAAATTCAGAGGGGGTGATTTTATAAAAATCCTTACAGAGGCCTTTTCTAAGCTAGCTGAGTTTGGTAATTTCTAGGAAGAGTTCACTGGATAATTATTAGGTATTTCTGAAAGAAAAACTGGTGATTACATTCAGTCTTTTAATAATCGTTCCTGAACATCTCCACAGGGAGTATAGATTTAATATTTGGAATAATATTCCACCTTCCGCGTGCATCTGGGGTCTAGATGCTAGAACTCCTCTTCAACCATAGTTTGGCTTTATGGTTTCTTGAGATTTATTGTTTTGTGGCCCCCTACCCACTTAATTCACTATTATAAGCTTCATTTATGTTTTCACTGGGCAATATTTTTAACCTCAAGAATTTAGTGGAAACTAGAAGGACCCTTACCTTTCCTTAAAAATAATTCTTTTCTTTCCATAGACTTATATAAAAACATTTTAAAAATTAAATGCCATCCAAAATTATTTAACCTGTATGTCTTGGAATTAAATATTCCATGTTCAAATACAAATATAAAATCATAGTCAATATTTTCTTAAAGTCATATATAAATAATGACATACTGAACTGGTTGGCTGTACAACTGAATAACTTCATAATTGAAATAGAAAGGAACCAGATTGCTAAAATTTTCTAAGGATTTATTAACACAGTCCAGATTATACTCCCTACATGCCTGAGTATTATATATTCTACACTAGTATACAAAGCTGTTTTAGAAAAAGAATAAGTGTGAAATAATAGATAATATAAATAAATTTGAGTGACACCACATACATCAAGGTAATATAAATCTCAAATACCTTCTAGACTTCTTGATGTATTTATAATGGCATTTTTCATAAGTAAATAATAGAACCTCAGACAGGGCTGTGTGCACACATATTTGCATATATCAAACATGCATCATGATATGCTCTTTCTATTCACATTAGTAAAAACAAAAGTTTAGGCATTAGATTATTAAAGACAAACTTCTATGTCATAGGCTATTTTCAAATATAGAAAATCACTAAAAATATTATAGTGCTGAACATTATCTACTTTTCAGTTAAATACTGTGATATTTCAATGTTGAGAATATTTCAAAAGGAAGAATATCATATTTCTATGACTCTCATTTATAACCACCATTTATGCCCTTTTTAAAATAATAGTTCATTTAGAGCCATGGAGATAGCTCAATATGGGTGTTGTTATCCTGGCAGCACCAGGCTGCCTGATATCACGTAATGCTGCATTTCCTTGAACTAACATTGAATTATCAGATCTAGTAGACTATTTCAAAAGTTCCCTTTGTTCTTGAGAGCTTTATTTGGGATCACACTACCTCAGATAGACATTTATATCAAAAATCCAGAGAGAAAGAGAGAGATAAAGACAAAGAGAGCAGAGGTTTAAAATGTAGAGAAAATCAATAGCAAACTCAGATATTAAACTAGCCATATCAGCAATAATATTAACTATTATTAACAATGGATTAAATATTAATTAACATATTAATATTAAAATATTCACTATCAATATCTTCCCATTCATCATCTATTTGCTAGAGCGGGCACCAGTAATATCTCCATATGTCCTGTCTCATGCTTGTAGAACCCAAAGGCATCCGCTTGCTCCAGGTACATAAAGAGCCTCAAACCATTATATTAGGTCATTGGAATGACCTAATATAAATGTTACTGGTATTTGGCATATCAAATACGACACAAGCAGCTTTCCAGGCTTGCCATGCGGGTGGCATACTCTTGTAGTCACCTCTAAATAAAGCAATTATTGATGAACTGGGCTGTGATAGTGTGGTCTGCTTGGTGGAGTTGTGACGATAGGGAAGTCCGGATGTGACAAATGGTGCCCCCCATGGAGTAGGGGGTCTTCTGGCTTGTTGTGAGGCTCTGCTGGGGTGGTAGGCCAGGGCTAGAACCCGCCATGCGTCCCGGGGGCCTCATGAGAAGCTGGGCACAGGGAGAGCAAGTAGCATCTCTGCCCCATGTCTGAAAGTCTCTGGTTCAGCATACCTGGGCCAGATTGAAAAAAAAATAAAAACTGCTTCAGGGTGGGTGTCGATTATCTGGGCTGTGATAGTATGGTTTGATGGATGGACTTGTGAGAAGAGGTAGAAGTCCGGATGTGGAAAATGGCGGCCCCCATGGAGTAGGGGGTTCATCTGGCTTGTTGTGAGACTCTGCTGGGGTGGCAGGCGAGGGCTAGAACCTCCAAGCCTGCCGGGCATCTCATGAGTGGCTGGGCACAGGGAGAGCAAGTAGCAGCTCTGCCCCATTTCTGAGAGTCTCTGGTTCAGCATACCTGGGTCAGACTGAAAAAAAAAACTTCTGCAGGGTGGGTGTAGATGATCCAGGCTGTGATAGTCTGGTCGGCTGGGTGGAGTTGTGTGGAGAGTGAAGTCCGGATGTGGCAAATGGCGGCCCCCATGGAGTAGGGGGGTCGTCTTGCTTGTTCTGAGGCTTTACTGGGGTGGCAGGCCAGGGCTATAACCCGCCATGCCTCCCGGCACCTCATGAGCGGCTGGGCATAGGGAGAGCAAGTAGCAGCTCTGCCTCGTGTCTGAGAGTCTTGAAATATTAGTACTGGATAAAATTTTGTGTTGAATACTATATTTAATCAAAAATCAGAGACTGGAAAGTTATATAAAAACTATTATCAAATGATATCATTTCTAAAATATATATCCTGACTTTTCCCTCCATAGAAATTGATAAATCAAATTGTTTTAAATAAGTCAATTATACATTGATTTCACTCATAAATATAAATTGTACAAGTGTAGAAAATGTTAGAAAATTAAATATGATTTAAAAACTGGAATTAAAATGCTCTGATATCTCTAAATCATTTTTACAAACTATTGGGAATGGCTGAAGTAAATGAACTCAGAACCCCAAACATTTGAGCTATGTTATCACTGAACTATGTGATACCCTTACGTTGAACACTTATGTTAATTTTAATTGTTTTAGAGGGGCACACCTTGCAGAGATCAGAGCGTACTCCTTACCCCCTGCATTCAGAATCACTGCTAGGAACTATGGAGGGTCTCTGTGATTGAAGCAGAATGCCAGTACAAGAGCCTTATACACTGTACTATCTGTTTTGCACCCTAATATTAATTTTATATTATCTTTACTGTTTTAGAAAAAAAGAAGCAATTTTCTCAAAAATCTATGAATTATTTAAATATCTATCAAGCAAGCAGTTAGAGTGATTGCTGTGTAAGTACGTAATCTGGGTTGAATTCCTGGCATGCCACATGGTTCCTAGAGTCCTACTGCAAAGATCGCTGAGCACAGATGCAGGGGCAAGCCAGAATGTTGATGGGTATGGCAAGCAATTCAAACAAACAAACAAAAGAAGTTTACAATAAACAACAAAAAATATACCAAAGACAAAACTCAGAATAAGATTAAAAAAGGTGGTTGTTACTACTAATTATTTAAATCAGCACTGGTAAACCCGAACAATTTTGTTATGAGAACAAACAATGTAATTATCTTGTGAACTTTTCCATAAAAGTAAAAGATAAGTAGATGTAAAATTAGCCTTTGTAAAATAGGAAGAGGCTGGTAATAACTTGATCCCATAACTAGAAGAAAAAAAAGTAAAAGACAACTATAGAGAACAAAATTTAGGCAGTATAATCCATAAATGCAAGTGAAGAAATCTTCAACAAGCTGTTAAAAGTAATTTAATAATTATTAAATTAATTATTAACACCAAAAAAGGATTCTATAGCATGTTCAAGAGAAATGTATATATCAGCAATAGTAGGCAGTTAAATATCTAAAAGCTGATTAGTGCAATCCACTTACTAATTAGCCTTAATCTTTAAATCACATGATCATGTCTATAAATATAGTCACATGACAGTTAAAAGAGTAGAGAAGAAAAACTTCCTTAAACTACTACAGAAATTAGCAAAATCCTATCACTACAGGCTTTTTATGATTTCACTGTGGAGAAGCATTTGACATCTTCCTACTGAAATGTAAATTTAACTAATGACCAATTTACCAAGGTGATGAAACACCAAAAATATTCTTTAGTGAAATCAGGCATAAAATAGGGAAAAAGAAGGAGTTTTGCTACCTCTGCTTGTATTTAGTATAGCACTGAAGTTCTCAAAAATATAACTGGACAAATAATAGATCAGAAGATGGCAGAGAAAAAAAATACAAAGTTTCCAGGTTGACTGCATTCTAACCTGATCCTATGAAGAAAAATGTATGAAAAGTAAAATTTAAAAAATGTCTTTCTAGTTATTTTTGGTTGATTTTTGTCTGTTTGTTTTCATTTTAAGTTTAGTTTCAGGGCATATTCTGTGTTCAGGGCTAGCTATTCTCTCTCTTTGCTCTGGGAGCACTTATATTTTGTTGGGACCATATGTTTTATGACCAAAATCAAAGCGGGCCAGTTGCTTGCAAGGTAAGCAACTTACCTACTGTGATTGCTACAGGCAAAATTGAGACATTGAAATAAGTAGGTCAAGACTATTGGATTTTAATTTCAATATATACAGATTTATATTTATGTGCTAGTAACAAATATCTAAAATGGAGAAAATGTTTTCCATTCACAATGAAATGATTCCATTCATAATATATCATTATTTTATTTTTTAGATCGAGGGCACAACAGCAGTGCTCAGGGGTCGCTACCTGTTTGGGGCTCAGGTCTTGCTCCTCCTAATGCACAGAGAACCATGTGGGTGAGAAGCAAATCTCTTGCTTGTAAAGCATTTACTCAAACCATTGAATCTTTTTCCAGTCTCTAAAGAAATGTTTATCCACAATGACCCCCCACATACACACACAAACATACACACAAATCTGGACAAAAAATACAGAATAAAAGAACAAAAACATTGCAAGATCTGTGCTCCAAAAATTGCAATAATCCTGTTCTTAAGAAAATACAAATAAATCGGATAAACTTCACCAATCACAGAATGAAGATCAAGAGATAGTAAGATGATGCTAAGATAGTAATTATTTATTAATTTATCTACCACAGTCACTCTCAGAAGATGCCACTGTTATGTTCTTTGTGTGTGTCGGGTGAGGGCAGGGGTACAGGGATCACATCTGGTAGTGTTCAATATTTACTCCAGGCTCTTTTGTCAGAAATGACTCTTCATGGAGGTCGGGGTCCATGTGCACTGGTGAGCACTTCACTTGTTCATTCTACATCTCTGCTACCCAGCAGGTCATAATTATTATAAATGAGTGTAAAGGACATTGAGCAGCAGAAAGCAAGTAGCACAAAGTAAACCGAGGCTGGGGTATGTCCTATTTCATAACTCAATATATTCATATCAAGACGTCATAGGGAGGTGTGGCCTTCAACGCATAGATTAGAAGTTCCAGGAGCCTCACCAGACAAGAGATCCAATAGAAAATTGGCCATGTGTTCAGCTAGATGCCAGCGATTACCAGTCTCTCTCTTGAAATGCTCAGAATCACTCCCTGCAGTGCTCTAGGGCTTCCGAGTTGCACTTGGCAAAGCTCAGAGACCTTGTAGTGGATCTACAGAGATGCCATATACTACAGTCCATGGGTCACACCCCCTGTATTAGCTCTCCTATTCTTAACTAGGGTCTTCTAATGTAGGACAGACACAGAGACTGCCAGGACCATGAACAGAATTAGGGAAGTGAAAACACACAAAAAGTTGGAAGAAAATGGGAAGGAATCAAATAAAACCCCCTCCTGGTTTGCTCCCTGAGATTGATCAAAGTTAAGTTTCCACCTTTACACTGAAGCTAGAAAAAGAGGTGCTATAGTCAGGTGTGACTGGAACAGAAAGCATTTTGACAACCAAGTTTTTCTCAGACCAGCAGCACTTAAGGGGAGACTATAGTGGCCTTAAGCTGCTAGAAATTATGTCGGTGTTTGTTTAAGTCTTTATAAGCCAATGCTGAGGCCAAGTAAAGAACTGGGCTCAGAGGCATCCTGACTGTAGTTTGATTAAGCAGAAAAAATTGTCAGCAAGGATTTTAGATGCTCTTTCAACAGCCACATAAGAACCACTGAAACACTGACGAGATGCAATTTCAGAATCATACTCAGGATTATTTAAAGTATGTTGAGACAAAAATGCATTGTATACTTAGAAATGTCCCTAGTTGATTCACTCCTAAGTAAAAGCTTAAAAATGCAGGTTGAGGGTGACCACAATTTTGGAAATGGATATAAAATGCAATTTTCAAGTTTGCTTGGATAAAAAGAAAATGTCTAAAATGAGCATGTGAAAATGAGAGTAAATGTATATGAATGACTTTGAATGTGTTAGAGTTGTTTTAAGAACTTCACATGCATCAACTCAATTATATATTACCTTTAGAATCTTCACTTTACTTATAAAGAAAACTGAGAAAGATACAAGGCAATTTGAGGTCATAAAAAGCAAGACTTTAAAAGAAAAACAAAACTAAATCTCCAAAGAACAAAAAAAATTGTATTATGTATTTAAACAAGCTATAGTCAACAGTCTTAAGAAATGTGTTGATTGATATAGTAAAACAGACTGACTTTTATTGTCAACTAACTTGCCATTAAAATTTAAAAAATATGAAATTGAAAAAGCCAAAGTACAGAAAAATGCATATGCTATCATAATCCTAAAAGCTATGTAAAGAGAAAAATTATACTTAAAATTATATATCTGAAAAATAACAAAATTGTTTAGCGAAAAATCAGTTATTCTAATAAAGAAACAAATGTGCTATTTCTATTATTGGAAACTAAAACTAACAATTAAAATATAAAATCAATATACATATTTTTGTATTTTTCACAAACTATTAGAAAATAAAGCATATCAAATTTTAAAGATAAACAGGCAAATCTCAACAGCACATTTGTTGCAATCATTAGTTTTTGTAAAAATTTGTTGTAGAAATTAAATTTATTCTTTTTAAAATTCTCAAAATAAATATTTATGAATATTCAAAGATGATAAAATAGAATAGTAATACTTGAATTCCTTAAAGAAAATTTTATCAACTTGATAAACTTAATTAGAAATATAATTGTATTTTAATCAACAATTTAATAATCTTTTTGAGACCTGATAAGGATGTTAGAAGTCTTTTTTTCCTGTGAATTTTCAAATTTATGCAAAATCATTACACATATAAAGCAATATTAACAAAGTTGGGATTAAAATTGAGTTGAAAATTATAATTATTTTAAATTGAGACTTCAGATAACTGCCAAAAGAACAAAAAAGAATTATAAAGATGTGGAATATATACACAGTGGAATAATGTACAGCTGCAAGGAACAATAAAATCATACAATTAGCTACAACATAGTTGAAACTGGAAGATAGCATATTGAATGAAGAGAAACAAGCACAGGATAATCTCACTGATCTGTAGAATATGGACTGCTAGATGAGGAAATATATTGCAGTAAAAGGGGTTGCTTAGATCATCCTAGAGCCCACTCTTTAGAGAGGAGACAGAGAAGCAAAGATTTTAGGAGGAAAGAAAAGAACAAGTAATGGGTTAACAGGCTTCAAGGCTTTAGTTAAACCATTGATCTGAGTGAGGGGGTATAGCCATATACCCCAAACATAGGTTCAATAGAACCCAAAATAGGAGATTTAAGTAGCAACCACTGAAACATTGTAATGGTCCTGTCAAGTTGACAGACAGGGGTGGGGTGAAGGCGGGGATGGGAAGGAAATATGGAAGCACTGGAGGGTAGAAGTTACAGTGTTGGAGGGATTGGTGTTGAACTATGCTAAAACGCAACCATCAATAACTTTGTAAGTCATGGCTCTTTAATAAAAAATTGAAGAGCGAATAAATAAGTGAAGTATGACTGTCTTGTTATTACTGGTTCTGGATCGAATAAGCATCAGACAGCTTGCCAGGCTCTACCTTGCGGGCTGTAACATCGGTCATTGATGTCAAAAAGAGGGGTTCGACAGGTTGATACCATTTCACCAAAACTCTTCAGGGCCACCCTCCAGAAAATCATGCGACAGTTAGAATGGGAGGGAATGGGAGTGGAATATAGGCGTTCGGCACCTACACCACCTCCGCTCGCTGATTACATCATTCTCATAACACCAAACATCAGCAAGCAGCATAAACGCTGGCTGACTTTGACTGAGAATGTGGAAAGATAGGTTTACAGCTGAATCTAAAGAAAACTATATTTATGAAAAATGATATAGTTCCAGCTATCCACACAGTAACCAAGCCCATCGAGGTTTGTAGGGAGTACAAGATGCTGTTCTGTCTCACATTGATTTACAGAAAGCCTTTGATTCTGTGGAGACTGAAGTGGTCATCGAAGCCCTAGCCAAGCAGGGAGTTCAAACCCAATACATCAAGATTCTTCGTGAGCTCTATTACGGATTCACCACCAGGATCTCACCATTCTACAAAGAAGTGATCATTAATGTGAAAAGAGGGGGTTCGACAGGGTGATACCATTTCACCAAAACTCTTCAGCGCCACCCTCGAGAACATCATGCGACAATTAGAATGGGAAGGAATGGGAGTGAAGATAGATGGTCGGCAACTACACCACCTCCCCTTCGCTGATAACATTGTTCTAATAACACCAAACATTAGCCAAGCGGCAGAATGCTGGCTGACTCCACCGAGAATGTGGAAAGATAGGTCTACAGCTGAATCTAAAAGAATACAATGTTCATGAAGAATGAACTAGTTCCAGGGACCCCATTCACTCTCAATGGAACAAACATCTCTGAATGCAGCAGTTATGTGAACCTAGGTCGAGAAATCAACATGATGAATGACCTAAAACCTGAGTTGCGCAGGAGGAAGAGAGCGGCATGGAATGCCTTCAAAGAAGAAATAGCTAAAAGGACAAAGAACCTCCAGCTCCGGACACATCTCTTTGACTCCACCGTTCTCCCTGGATTAACATATGCCTCAGAGACCTGGGCCCTACGAAAGCAGGATGAGAATGCTATTCAGGTCTCCCAGAGAGGAATCGAAAGAGCTATGCTTGGAATATCACGCCTCACTCAAGTGAGAGAAGGAATCTGGAGTTCTGACCTCCGTCACTATTCCAGAATCAGGGACGCTGTCTCGTTTGCCAAGGCATTGAAAATCAGATGGGCTGGACATGTAATGTGATTTGGAGACAACCGCTGGACTAGAGCCATTACCGTCTGGATCCCACGGGATGTCAAAAGATAACGTAGCTGCCACATACAAGATGGTCAGACTTCTTTGTCAAGACCCTGAACAGTTTGGGCCGGTATTCCTGAATCAACCAGATGCCATTGGGCTACATTGGCACTTTGATAGGGTCCAATGGAAATGTTACTGGCGCCTGCTCAAGCAAATCGATGAATAACGGGATTCAAGTGATCAAGTGATATAGTTCCAGAGGCCCCAATCACATTCAACGGAACAAACATCCCTCAATGCAGCAGTTATGTGTACCTAGGTTGAGAAGCCAACATGATCACGGTCACTGTCTGTCACTGTCTTCCCGTTCATCATCGATTGGCTCAAGCAGGCACCAGTAACATCTCCATATGTCCTGTCTCATGCTAGTAGAGTCCAAGGGCACCTGCTTGCTCCAGGAATATAAAGAGCCTCAAACTTGGCATATCAAATATGACACGGGTAGCTTGTAGGCTTGCTGTGTGGGTGGCATACTCTTGTAGTTACCTCTAAATACAGCATTTATTGATGAACCACGCAGCCACAAGCAGCCACGCATGCCGGGCCGTGATAGGCTGGTCTTCTTGGTGGAGTTCTGACAAGAGGGAAGTCCGGATGTGGAAAATGGAGGCCCTCATGGAGTGGGGGGGTTCGTCTGGCTTGTTGCAAGGCTCTGCTGGGGTGGTGGGCCAGGGCTAGAAATTGCCATCCGTCCTGGGTGAATCATGAGTGGCTGGGCACAGGGAGAGCCAGTGGCAGCTCTGCCCCATGTCTGTGAGACTCTGGATCAGCATACTTTAGCAGGATTTAAAAAAAGACTGCTGCAGGGTGGATCTGGATGAAGTAGTTCCAGAGGCTACAGCTGAATCTCAACAAAACTCTATTCATGAAAAATGAACTAGTTCCAGAGGTCCCATTCACTCTCAATGGAACAAACAACTCTGAATGCAGCAGTTATGTGTACCTAGGTTGAGAAGTCAACATGATGAACCACCTAAAACCTGAGCTGTGCAGGAGGAAGAGAGTGGCATGGAATGCCTTCAAAAGCATCAAAGAAATAGATAAAAGGACATAGAACCTCTAGCTCCGGGCATATCTCTTCAACTCCACAATTCTGCCTGCATTAATATACACCTCGGAGACTTGGGCCCTACAAAAGCAAGATGAGAACACTATTCGGATCTCCCAAAGAGGAATCGAAAGAGCTATGCCTGGAATATCATGCCTCACTCAAGTGAGAGAAGGAATCTGGAGTTCATCAAAGATCCAGAGTAAGAGACACTATCTTGTTTGCCAATGCATTGAAAATCAGATGAGCTGGACATGTAATGTGACTTGGAGATGACCGCTGGACTAGTATCATTACCGACTGAATCCCATGGGACATATTCCTTGGGTAAATGTACCATGGTTTCTTTAGTCTGTCTTCTGTTCCAGATACTCAGGTTTTTTCCAGATTCTGTAGGACTTTACAAGAAGAAAACAGCCAACCCCATGAAAAAAATGGAGAATAAATGAGCAGAAACTTCCATAAAGAAGAAATTCAAATGGCCAAAAGGGATATTAAAGAGTGCTCTTCATCATTAATTATCAGGGAGATGCAAATCAAAACAAGAGATATCTCACACCACAGAGACTTGCACACTTCCAAAAGGGCAAGAACAACCAGTGCTGGCATGGATGTGGGGAAAAAATGAATCTCATCCACTGTTGGTGGGAATGCCTACTGCTCCAGTCATTTTGGAAAAAAATATGGACATTCCTTCAAAAACTTGATATAGAGTTCCCATTTGACCCAGCATTACCACTCCTGGGAAAATAACATGG
The DNA here is from genome assembly GCA_021461705.1 of Cryptotis parvus. NCBI lineage: Eukaryota > Metazoa > Chordata > Mammalia > Eulipotyphla > Soricidae > Cryptotis > Cryptotis parvus. The sequence goes on along the minus strand of JAJIBD010003776.1, from coordinate 136,344 downwards.
AAACCCAAAAACACACTGTTGAAACACTATGTGCACTTCTCTATTCATCGCAGAACTATCCAAATGGCATTACCTTTAAATGATATTTTCACAAAAGAGTTGATAAAATTTTCAGATCTGGAGAAGAAATACAATTACAACAAATTTCTGTAGAATATAGAATGACCAGTTCACAGCAGAAAGCACCACTGTTCTGACTGTATAGGCGAGTTGTACATCCTATTACTGTCACAATATTGGGCTGGGATAGATGAAACATTCCTTTTTTAAAACTGGAGAAATGAATGCCATGATAATAAGTTAGTGAAGCGTTATAAGTCTCAATAGAAACTATTTCTTGGTTAAATTAACAGAAGATATCAGAGTTGGCTCTGGACCCTTCTGGAAAATGTTGTGGTTTGCAGTCTAGTTTTGCAATTAGCTTAGCAAGCAGATTTTGAACAGTTGTATCTTTTATTATAGGCAAGGAACTATAATAGTTATGTGTATTTTTGTAAAAAGTAACACCAGCTAATTTGAGTTATGCGAAAAGTGATGTGTTCTGTTCTTCCTAATTCTTACTTTCAAACTAATAATCACCATTTCTTTAGTTAGTAATAAGAACTACAGATATAGAAAAATTGAAATGAAATTTTGTTTTATTTAATTTTTATTTGTGTTTTAAGTATATTATGCCCTTTATCATTTATTAATTTTTCTACAGATATTATTTCTTTATTTCCTTGTGTTTATAGTTACCTTTTATTTATAAATACATGGAGATTTTTATGTAGCGGAGTCTATTTCAAGCCCAGGTTTGCTTGAACCAGACACACAGCCACACCGAGCAGAGATGCTGCCAGCTCTCCCTGTGTTCAGCTGATCATGAGGCATCTGGGAGGTAAGGAGTGTTCTAGCCCTGTCCTGCCATCCTAATAGAGCCTCATAAGAAGCCAGAAGAACCACACACCATGAGGGCAGCCTTTTTTTTTTTTTTTTTTTTTTTTGGGGGGGGGGGGGGGCCGGCCCGCCGCCCCCCCCCCCGGCCATTTTTAACATGCAGACTCCACAGCCCATCAGAGGGTCCACCCAAGGGAAAAGTCTATCTCAGTTCATCAGTAAATGCAAGAACCGAGAGACTACTCCCAAGAGTATACCACACACACACAGTAGAGCCTGGCAAGCTACTCATGTCATATTTAATATGCCAAAAACCAGTAACAATTATAGACCTCATTCCCTGACATGAATGAATGGTTTGTATTCCTGGAGCAAGCAGACCCCTTTGGGCTACACTAGCATGCATAGGACATACGAAGATGTTACTAGTGCCCTCTCGAGCAATTCAATGAACAACAGGAAGACAAGTAATACAAGTGATGGAGATTTTAGGATATTCATAAATTACTTATACTAAATACACTTCTATGTATACAGAACATTATTTAATGGATGAAAAGATTGATGTACTATCTTTTTCTTAATTAAATATACTGCATTTGTTTAGAGTTTAGTTTTGGAGCTAGAGAGACAGTCCAGAGTAAAGTCACTTGCCTTGCACGATTGTATGAGGCTGACCCTTGATTTATACTCATCACCAAATAGGTTCCACAAAGTACAATCAGTGATCAATTTTGAGCACTGAGCAAGGAATATATTCTGAGTATAGCGAGTATGCCTCAAACACACACACAAACATACACACACACAAAAACAAAGAGGTTTGCTTTCTGTTTTCATATAGCACAGCCTGATATTTTAGAACTTTTCATATCAGTCACCTAATTTTAGTCAAACTTTTTCCCTTTAGTTGTTGGTGTGCCACACGGAACACCAACAATATTAGGGTTTGAGTTCCCTGGTCCCTCTCAGAGGCAGGTGAGTGATGAACAAAATCCACTAATTCAATGTAAAATAATCCAAAGACTCTTTGCTCCTCACCAACAATTAAGCGCACTCTGCTACCACAGCCTTGGACTACCTACTCCCCCAGACCCAGAGCTGCTGATCAGACACCATGACCATGTGATCTCATCAAGAAGTTTCTCCTACATGTTTGTGTCTTGACCAAACAAGCTCCTCTATCCCTCCTCCCACTAAGCAAAAAGAGACTTTCCTCCATGGCAGGGCAGTGGTACTATTTATCAAAACCAGCTTTGATGTGCAGATTCCAGGTGGGCCACCACACCTCTGGTTCAGACGTAAGGAATGTCAGTCATAGTCCTTTCTACCCCATCAGATTCTTGTGTAAAACATCTTAGAAAGAGGGCTGTTATAAGGAATTTTACCCAGTAACCCAGGTTTGACAGCATTGTTTATTTTGGCTCAACCAAGTGGAAACTCTACCAGGTGTGATCTCTGAGCATAGAAAAAGGGAGTAAGTTCAGAGTACCTCTGTCTTTGTACCCAAATCAACAAAAACAATAGAAGGAAGGAAAGAAAGAAAGAAAGAAAAGAAAGAAAGAAAGAAAGAAAGAAAGAAAGAAAGAAAGAAAGAAAGAAAGAAAGAAAGAAAGAAAGAAAGAAAGAAAGAAAAAGAAAGAAAGAAAGAAAGAAAGAAAGAAAAGAAAGAAAGAGGAGGGAGGGAGGGAGGGGAGGGAGGGGAGGGGGGGGGGGAGGGAGGGGGGAAGAAAGAAAGAAAGAAGAAAGAAGAAGAAAGAAAGAAGAAGAAAAAGAAAGAAAGAAAGAAAGAAAGAAAGAAAGAAAGAAAGAAGAAAGAAGAAAAAAGAAGAAAGAAAGAAAGAAAGAAAGAAAGAAAGAAAGAAGAAAGAAAGAAAGAAGAAAGAAAAGAAAGAAAGAAAGAAGAAAGAAAGAAAGAAAAAAGAAAGAAGAAAAGAAAGAAAAAGAAAGAAAGAAAGAAAGAAAGAAAGAAAGAAAGAAAGAAAGAAAGAAAGAAAGAAAGAAAGAAAGAAAGAAAGAAAGAAAGAAAGAAAGACAGAAAGATACGAAGTCACTTGAAAGGAGAGGAAGAGGAACTAGTCCTCTCTCAACCATGACAAGCTACAGTGATGATATAGTGATGGATGCTAAACCAAAAAAGAAACTCTTCATTAGAACTTGACCATACTGACACATTGATCTTGTACTCCAGCCTCAAAATTTGTTTATTCATTAAAATAACAGATTGATCTTAATTTGTTATTAATGTGCAAATGACTGCAATAAAAATTGAGACTTAAAAACATTGTTTTTTTCTTTCTTATTTGGATGAACAGAAATAGTAATTATTCAGGAAATAACTAATAGGAAATAAAAAAATGGCCTTATATTTTTTTAATTCTAATATTAAAAATAAATCAGGCATTTTTACAATTAAAAAACTATATCTTTTTTAAAGTATTTTATTATACCACCATGAGATATACAATTACAAAGATACATAGTTAAAAATTTCATATTTGGGTTTTGGTCATACAGTGTTCCAGTACCCATCCCTCCACCAGTGTCCATCTCCCACCACCAACATCCCCTGTTCCCTCTCCCTCCCCTGCCCACTTCTATGGCAGGTTTAAAAAACTACATCTTTTTTGTCATAATGACTTTAGCCAAAATATATTCCTTAAATTTTAGTTGACTGAGAAGCTATAATTTCACTAAAGAATACTTCTCTATATATATGTACATATTTTCTATTTATGAATTAAATGATCATTCACTTACCTGTCATATCTGGTAGATAATCCTGGTTAGTGTAGGAGCAAAGTAGTACTTGACACTTAAATTTTAGTTCCTCTACCTTACAGATTTCAAATACTATCATTACTTTCTCCACTCACTTTGATGCTCATAACTTGATCCAAAGCACAGTTTAATAGTAAGAAGATGGGTTAGTGTCTCAATCTCATCATACTCAGAAAAAGATAAAGAAGGTGAAGCTCATTATTGCTGTGACATGATCTCTGGCTTAATATTTTGGAAAAAAAGTCCATTTCAACTTCAAAAATTTGATCAGTTGCCCTCAAAATTTGGTAATTCTAGGTAAAATATAAACCATTTAGACATCAATGTGTTTCTGAGTTTACAAAGAGAAATTTGTATAGCTACTTAACACACACAAAGCACAACACACACACATACACACAGCCATATTATATTATATTTTAATTTAGTCTGGCATACTTTACGTTCCAAAGGTCTCAAAAAACTAGACATAATAGCATGAAGTTAGTATACAATTATGAAATGTTTAAAAGGAAAAATACATGCAGATTCACACATGTTCCAATATAGAACAACTAATACTTCAATGATTTTGAATCCTTAAAACTTAAACTTTCATTTTTGTTTGACAAGTGGATAAATAGAAAGTTTATGCTTTCAACACTTGACAATAAAATATAAAATAGTCAATAGATTTTCCCCTAGGCTAAAAATGTGAATAGCCTAGATCATTCTGATGTTTTCTACTATACAACAAAATTATTTTTTTTGGTTAAAGTCTGTTCTTAATCCTATTAATCTGCTCAAATCAATAACAACTGTGTGGTTGAGAATCCTCTGGCTAAAATTGTAAATTAAAAACTCTAAAAAGTAAGGAAAAATCATCTCTTTTGTGTTTTCTTTTCCACTTTCTCTTAGACTATAATTTTATGGACAAGTTTTTTTTTCACAATTTTATCACTGTGAGTCTCTGGATCAGTATACCTGGGCTGGGCTTGAAAAAAGACTGCTGCAGGGTGGGTCACTAATGAGTCAGGCTCTGGTTTCTCTTCAGATCATATAAATTTTGATTATGTGCATATAACTGATATTGATACAATATAATAGTATATATGATAGCAATGATATCAAACATATCTGCATGTATACACAAAATATTATTTATAAATAATATATTATATATTGTGGATATTCTTGTATATGGGTGTAAAATATAAATTAATATAAATAAACATATAAATAATATAAATATAAAATGCACTGGAAGTCACTAATGCCACTAATATAAAACATCTCTCTAGATCACTTGACTTGACATCCAGATACAAAAAAAATATTTCTTAACCCAATGACATTTCTTTAATGATTACAGGATACACCCCTTGACCCTTCAAAAATGTTTTAATTGCACTCTTTTTAAATAGATCATTTCTTGTATCACTTGTCTTACCATTGATCATCGCCAAAAACAGTAACAATAATGGACCTCATTCCCAACGAATGGAGATGTTACTGGTGCCCGCTCGAGCAAACTGATCATTTAGATTTAGAAAACATATACTAAAGGGTAGTTATTCCATTCACATTCTGTGACAAAATTACTTCTAAGTAACCACTCTGCTTTGTCGGGTGGTGGGGGGTGGTGGTTGTGAGCTACATCTGGCTGTGCTCAGGGCTGACTTCTAGCTCTGTGTTCAGGCGTTACTCTTAGGGTGGCTTAGGGAACTACACAGGTACCAAGACTGAACAGGTTCACAAGGTGCAAGGCAGTGCCCTGCCCCCTGCACTAGCTCTCCCTTTCACCACCCCTTGGTTTCTAATAAAAAAGTTACAATTGAACCTGCTACTGGATCTCACTGTGCCCAGCTGCTCATGAGGTGTCCGGGAGGGATGGCAGGTTCTAGCCCTGGCCTGCCACCCCAGCAGAGCCTCACAACAAGCCAGACGACCCCCCCACTCCATGAGGACCTCCATTTTCCACATCCGGACTTCCCCTTCGTCAGAAGTCCACCCAGCAGACCAGCCTATCACAGCCCGGTTCATCAAGATCCACCCTGCTGCAGTCTTTTTAATCCGGCCCAGGTATGCTGATCCAGAGACAGACATGGGGCAGAGCTGCTACTGCCTCTCACTGTGTCCAGCCGCTCATGAGGTGTCCGGGAGGGATGGCAGGTTCTAGCCCTGGCCTGCCATCCCAGCAGAGCCTCACAACAAGCCAGACGACCCCCCACTATGAGGGCCTCCATTTTCCACACCTGGACTTCCCCATCTTCAGAACTCCACCCAGCAGACCAGTCTATCACAGCCTGGCTGGCGCGCCACTTGAGGCCACGCGGTTCATCAATAAATGCTGGATTTTGAGATGACTACAAGAGTATGCTACCTGCACGGTGCAGCCTGGCAAGCTACCCGTGTCGTATTTGATATGCCAGATACCAGTAACAATTATAGACCTCATCCCATGACCTGATGGAATGGTTTGAGGCTCTTTATATTCCTGGAGCAAGCAGGTGCCCTTGGGCTCTACTTGAATGAGACAGGTCATATGGAGATGTTTCTGGTGCCGGCTCAAGGAAGTCGACGATGAACGGAAGACAGTGACACAGTGCACTTTGAAAAAATAGTAGAGAGGAGAAGATGATGTACCTTGTAGGTGATGTACATGTTTGATGCAGAAACACATTTGCTCAATTGAGTATTACCTAGAGTGATTCCAGAGTACTGAGCCAGGAGTTATTCTGGAGCACAGAGAGGTATCACCCCACCTTCCGCTCACAAAAAAAAATTAAAAAAAGAAAAAGCTTCAATTAATTTAACCACTATAAACCATTCCTTTCTTCGAGTACCTTTTCCTTTGAGTAAGTTTTCCCAGTGGAGTAAATAAGCTCATCCCTAGAGAATTCTACTAATATGTTCCCTTGTGAAAGCATTTCTTAACTCCTGCATCACTGTCAAAATAATTGTCTTTCTCGCAAAACTACTTCAGCCTGCATGGTCCATCTGTTTTTTGTGGATTTTTCTAGATTTCTTTCTTTTTTCTTCTTTTTTTTTATTTTTTGGGTCACACCCGGCAATGCTCAGGGGTTTCTCCTTGGTCTGCACTCAGGAATTACTCCCGGCTGTGCTCTGGGGACCATATGGAATGCCGGGGATCGAACCCCGGCCGGCATGGGCTGGCCACGTGCAAGGCAAACGCCCTACCCGCTGGGCTATCGCTCCAGCCCCTAGATTTCTTTCTTATCCTCTCTTGTGTCATTGCAGTAGAAGTTGTCCAATTTTAAGAACATTTTTAATATAATTTTAACAAGTTAAAATACCTATAGTCAGACAAGAGCATGTAGAACACTTGTCTAATACTCTGTTCCTGGTTCAGTCAGTTGTCAATCACCTGCATCATGCATGATCCCCTGAGCAGCTCCAGGATTGATCCCTGACCACAGAGCTAGGAGTAAGCCCTGAGCACCTCAGGTATGCCGCCATAAGAGGTGTTTGTGGTGAGGTGTGGGGGTGGCAGTTGGAGATGTTGTGGTAAAATATTACATTTCACAAATTCTAACATTTTTCTACAAAATGTTATTCACTGCATTCAACTTTGAAGCATGTGTGGGTGATGAATGAGATGACAGTTTTGACTGGTTAATACATACTGCTTTACAGTTATATTTGCATCTTTTGCAAAACTACATCACAATGTGATTTATTTATTTTTTATATTTGCTTGAGAGATAGTATATTCTGTGTGTGTATGTGTGTAAGGCTAAGCCCATGATGGCTTACAACACGTATTCCACAGTTTATTACATAGATAATTCAATATTATCACCAACAAAATTAATAATATTGATTTATTAATATATTACTTAGCAACAAGTCAGTTTTACCTTTTTCCACAACTGTTTTATTGCCACAAACACATAAATGGTTTTGCTTAATTGGATAACAGAGAGTTATATTTTGTTTGCCAGAGAAAGTTTTGGGCAAAAAGCAATTGCATATGCAAAAGAATATTGATGGATTTTTCAATACACACCCATCAAACAACACAAGTGTGGTTATTTGAAAGATATGATATGAACCTATTTAGTTCATATATATGAACACTTGCCTTAAACTCTGTTCCTGGTTCAGTCAGTTGCCAATCACCTGCATCATGTATGGTCCCCTGAGCAGCTCCAGGATTGATCCCTGACCACAGAGCTAGGAGCAAGCCCTGAGCACCTCGAGGTATGCCGCCATAAGATAATTTTTACAGCATTAAAGGCAGTCCCAAAAGTGAGGTCTAATTATTGACCTCATTCCCGTGACCTGATGGAATAGTTTGAGGCCCTTTATGTTCCTGGAGCAATCAGGTGCCCTTCGGCTCTAGTTTCATGAGACAGGGCATATGGAGATGTTACTGGTGCCCGCTCAAGCAAATCGATGATAAATGGGAAGACAGTGATACAGTGATACAGTGATGATATGAACATGAAAATGTATAAGTATGCTTAAGGAACTATTAACGTCCATATGAGTTTTAACTAAATACCAAAATTATAACTTTATTTTAAAGTAAGTAACAAAAATGTTTGAATTATAAGAACATGGTGTGATCTTATAAAGGGAGGACTTGAAAGCAAACTTGTAAGTCATACAATTTATTAAAATAGAAGTCATTTAAGAGTCTGTTTTGTTAGTCTTTAAATATGCAAATAAGAAAGACCATTCAATTCCTCCATTTTTATTTATACCACTTCCAGATGGGAACAGAATTACTCATTGTAAATTCATCTGCACTTTCCAGCATCTTGACTTTGCATCTTAGTTTTAAAAAAAAATGCTGCTAAAACATTAAAAATTGAATTTTAACTATTTTAACAAATCCCAGTTCAAGATGTTATAAATTTGAAATACCGTACAATTAAGTATTGTCAAAATTTTCCTTTGTGAAATTTGGACTTTAATAATATTTGGATTAAATTTTATAATTTATTTAAACATAAGTACTCAAAGATACAAAATAAATTTATTTTATATAGTCCTACATTTCACCTTGAACTGATTGTTATTTTGGTACTGTTTATTTTCTTTTCCATGTTTTATTTTTTATTATTTATTTATTCATAACACATATCACACATGGACTTTTTATTATTGAATCACCATGAGATAAACAGCTGAAAAGCTGTTCATAGTTGGGTTTCAGTCATACAATGTTCTAACATCTATTCCTTTGCCAGTTCACATTTCCCAACACCAATGTCCCCAGTTTCCCTCCTGCCACCCTCCCCAGTCTGTCTCTGTGACAGGTACCTTCCCACTTCCCTCTCTCTCTCTCTTTTCTTTCTCTTCATTTTATGGCTTTCAATACATATACTTAGAGGTTATTATGTTAGTTCCTTTACCAATTACCTGCATGGAGTTCTTATCCAGATTTATCATTTGGAACTATCCTTGATATAGTACTTATAGGCAATCTAGTTTTTTAAAAAAAATTTATTATATCACCATGAGATATGCAATTACAAAGCTGTTAGTGATTGGGATTCAGCTGTATAGTGTTCCAACACCCCACCAACACACACTTCCCACCACCAATGGCCCCGTTTTCTCTCCCACGCCCCTCCCACCGTCTGCCTCTATGGCAGGCACTTTACTCTCTCTCTCTCTCTCTCTCTCTCTGTCTCTCTCTCTCTCTTTCTTGGGACTGCCTTTAATGCTGTAAAAATGAAGCAACTGCATTTTTTCACTTGTTAAATAAACAACTTCATATATTTATCAAGGGGGAAGTACCAAATCTTTACATACAGATTTTAAACAGAACTCTAAGTACATGAAAGAGATAGTGTCTGACGTTGTCTTGCTATTATGTTCTATTTATATGCTTCCTGAATGAAATTAACAGTTCACAGAATAAGAGTGAAAATGAAAATGTTGGAGAATTTTCTGCCATTTGTATTTACTCCTTTCAATCTGGTATCAAATTTTAATCTGAAAATATACTGTTTTTGCAAAATATGACTATATATTACCAGCCAAAAAGCCCTACTCTGTTTAAAATCTTCATTTACTTGGACAAAAAATTTTTGAGTACTTTCTAAAAAGTAAAATGCTATTTCTTTTCTCTATTTCACTAACATGAGAATGCCAACATTTCTATTGGACATAAAAATGTCTCTATCTGTTAACCATTGTTCTAAATCTAATTGTCAGTTAAACCTTTGGAAACTGTATCTATTTGCATTTTCAGTTGCTAATTATGGTATCCAACTGATTTCACCCTCTATAAGTCAATAAAAGATAAAGATGAAATAAAATGGAATTAGCCATTGTTTATTTTAGAGTGACTTAGTAAACTAGAAGTCGTGTGTGGTACTTCAATGAATAAGAATGTCATATACTCTCTAGGCACCCTATTTCTTTAATACCTAAGGCAATTTTCTGTTCATTAAGCATAAGGCACCTTTGAGACGAAAGGTCAGTAAACAATCAAGTAACCAATTATAGTCAAACTCAGTTATGTGAGTGAGTATATAGTTCATCTCTAGTAAACGCATCATTGTTGGCATGTTCAGCATGATGGGAAATTATTGTTTAATTATTTCTCATTGTTCTTTGTGTCCAAAACACAATCCCATATATGTTTGTATGTTTTTTCAAGTATAATCATCAAGTACTGTTGTGGCCCCATATCCCAGGTGCTCAGGGATTATCATGAGGTTAAGGATCGCTCCTGGCAGTGAGTGGAACTCTTATGATGTGCCAGGGATTGAATTTGTCAGCTTTGTTTAGGGAAAACATCTTAGCCACTACTCTTCTCTCTGACCCCAAATCAGTAAAATTTTAAAGTTTTCCTTCTAAAGCTAGAGTTTGAGATGGAACCCCAAAGACCCTTTGTCATATGTTGAGAACAATTGGAAAATGACTTTGAGATCTTTTGAAGTCCATTATGGGACAAAGTGAACAATTCAGGAGACAGGGTAATTCTTAGATAGATGCTGCTTTTAGATCTAAAAATGTACTTTATTAATATATGAAGTGATCTATGAAGCCTGGCTAGAGTATGATATAAAAAGGTCAGATAGCAAATTAAAATTTAATTTGAGTTCTGATTTTAATACATAAAATCACACTGGTCTCTTTCAATGCTTGATAGAAATAGAGATAAGTACTTTTGTGTTATCTGCTTTTGCTCTTTGCAATGTGAACAATCATATGTATTTTTCTTTTATGTCATAATTTATAGTTTACAAACATGTATTTTCAGTTTAGTTTGTTTATAAATATTATTTATTTTGAGAATATTTTTCCATTTATATCTCTTTTCTTTTAACTACTCCATATAATTAAGATTAGTATTTCTTATAAACAGACTGTAAAGTTTTAATGCATTTATATATCTTGTTCTTTTATATGGTATATTTCACATATTGACATTTAACAGAATCAATTATACATTTAATTTAAAAATAATGCTTTATGTTTAACTTTAACTTATTCTCTTTTTACCATCTAAATTAATTATTGTTATTTATATATATTTTATTCCACCATGACTTATAAAAATAGAATATTTACCCAAATCAAAATTTATTCACCTCCTCTGACTCATTATCAGAAACTCAAAGTATTGTTGTAACCATTACTTTTACTTCAAATTAAAAAACGACACTATATATAAATGATTACTTCACTTGGAGATGAACAACTATAGTATACAGATGTTAATCTCTATAATTAGCTGAATGTTAAATACTTTAAAATCAATCTATTTTTTCCTGCATCAAAGGTGTAAAATTTACACCTTTCTTCAAAAGTGTAAAATTTTAAAGGGATTTTACTTACTCTTTTCAGTCACTCAATAAAATATAGAATGTGTTAGGACTATTGTGTATTAATGCTCTAGAAACTGAACATGTGATAAATTTGTAGTTCTGAAATCCCAATGATTTAATTTACCACTGTGTGTCTTAACACCCATGTTTGGTTTCTATAGTTATATGTCCTATTATGCCATCAACTGTCCTTTGAAGTGTTGTATGTGTGGCTGCAGTGTTGGACTGGGTGGGTAGGTGGCAGACAGAAGATGGGCTTGTCTACACACAGGGCCCTGGATGGTTGATGGTCTGACATAGAAAAAACTGGGTTCTGTGGGATGGACCCAGAGCCACTGCAGAGCTTGGCAAGCTACCTGTGGTGTACTCCAATATGCCAAGAACACTAACAATAATATACCTCATTCCAAATGAATGGGGACGAGGCATAACTGGCACCTGCTCAAGCAAATCAATGAACGATGGGAAGACATGTGATACAAGAGATACAAGCGTTATCATCAACCTCTCAGAGTGCTAAAGACAATCAACAGTAATGGGCCATCTAAGACTGATACTTGCATTCCAAGTTTTAAGTCTATGTTTAAAATGTTTGTTTGTTTCTTTGGGACTCTTGATAGTTTGTAATGCAGTGCCCATGCCTGGATCTGTGTGTAGGGACACTCCTGGTAGGACACCAGATATAAAATATGGTCCTGAGCTCAGTAATAAATTGAACTTCACAATGACTGCTTATGTGTAAGTCATTCTTTCTCATGTATTGACAAATATTGACTTTTTATTAATATAGCATATTTTGCTCTCTGTGTCCCTTGAGAAAATTTAAAAGAAGATAATATAGTAATAAACTGATTTGAAAGTCGTATGTCCATATTTTTTACTTAAAATAAGATGATGACTAATTAACATGTATGCATTCTCTAGCATGCAAAATTGATATTTAATTGATTCATGTACTAAAAGGAGGTTATTTACAAAATTTCCACAAAATTTCAATATTCTATTAGTACATTGTATAACAAATTACTTAAAGAGAAATTTTATTATTTCAATTTTTTTCCTAGCACTTCTACTTTCACCAGTTCACATTTTTCACCCTTAATGTCCCCCCATTTCCCTCCCTTTACCCCCCACGCCCACCTGCTTCTATGGAAGACACTGTGCTTTTCTCTCTCCAAAGTCAAGTATTAATTCTTTTATTTGTTTTGTTTTTTTAGGCACACCAGGAAGTGCTCAGGGAACAATACCACATTAATGATTCCAACAGTGCTCTGGTTACCATCTGGTGCCTAGGGTCAAACACAAGAATTCCACAAGCAAAAATCCGCTCATCATATTGGAAGGTATCCTAAAACCAGGGGAATTAGACCAAATATACTGACCCTTGTAATGATTATTTCAGTAAGACAAACTCACCATACAACTTTCATGGAAAAAAATCTAATGTGTTTACTTACATACTAAGAAATCTCTCACTAAAGACTCTACTATACATCATCCATCATAATTTAATCTTAATATGTTTAGTCAGTTTTATTACAGGCTATATGATAAAATCTTTTATTAACTCCTTTATAATAATATACTTTTCTTGGAAGAAACTTGATATTACAATGACAGTGAAAGTTATAGTTGTTTATAAATTTTAGCTTATGTATTTCTTTGATTCTATTTATTAAATGGATGCTAATTTAAGTTTCTTATTAGAAATAGAAAAGGAAAAATATATAGACAGAATTGGCATTAAATCATGAAAGTACATGACTACTCTGAATTTTTCAACTTGATATGCATTTTAATTTTTTTAAAACGTTATATTTAAGCCAATATATCTTATGTTTACTTAATTTATATATTCTTTCAGTTACCCAGGATACAAATTTGCCATTGCATTTGGTAGACTGAACAAAAGAGCTCTTCATAGCATAAAAATCAAGCTATAAATGTCCATTGAATTAATTTTTATGGATATTTAGAGAAAAAATATACTCTAGAAAAATATCTGCATGTTAAAATTTGCATATATTCAAATAAATAACTATCCATATGAAGTTTGCAAAATATTAATAAACAGGGACATAATCACTGTTCTATTCTATTTTAATACTACACATATACACAAAAAAAATCTTTGCTTCAGAATTAAAATGACTGAATGAGTCTAAAATGAGATTTTGGAAATTCACACATTTAATCATCTATATCAAGAACAAAAATAAATTAGATATACTCATTTAAAACACTTAAATATAACATACTTAATAACATTTCATTTGCAATAAAACTACTATTCTACTGGAACACCTTATTTTTAATGCATTTATCCCATGTCACTTTTCTGGCATGACAGTTACAGTTCTGATTATGTGAGAGTGGTGAATGAGGAATGAAGAATATCTGGAGAAAAATGTTAGATGTTGGCAGCCAAAGCTATAAATGATAATTGCAAGAGAATTGTAAAAAAGTATCTTACATATCATCACCTTCACTTCTTTTTCCTCCCTCAATTCTTAACATGCCTTGTAATGCTTGGAATGTTGTTAAATAGTGATTTGTTAAATTATAGGGTGGTTATTGATATCCAAATTCTGTACTGAAAGGTAGCAAAATAAAACTAGATTTTAGATCTTTATAAACAAAACCCTATTCAGTAAAGATTATTTAGGAAAATAATTTAGCCTACATTTTCTTCTTTTTCATTTTGAATTTTTTTCTTTATTTCTTCAGTCATGAAGAAATAAAAAGAAAGAAGATAGGAAGCAAATTATCCAGAAATCTAATTTTTAGCAGTCAGCCCTCATACCACTTTCCCATGTATGCATTTACAGACAACTTATCTATTGAACTTAAATTTTGGACTTTTAAAGATATGCCTTAATTGAGCTCATTTTCCTGCTTCTTAGCTGTGAGGCATATCATGTACAAAAAATCATAAATTAATGGTGTGCAAATATGAAAAAGTGAGTGTTATAAGGAATAATAAAATCCATAATAGAGGAAAGGGATCAGAATTGCTCAAAAAATGTTGATTAAACTTTATTATTATTTAAAAAAAATAAGTTGCTCTCATGAGAAAAAATAATTAAAAATACAAATTCATAAATTGGATTTTAAAATAATTTTTATCAGAATTCCCTTAATAATTTATAAGTTTTCTTTGAAGTGATGCTGTGTTTAAAATATCATCTGTGTTCTTCCCTCATTTGGGTTTTTAGAATTACGAGACATTGCCACTCCTATTCCATATAGTACTTTAAGTACAACAAAGTGAGTACTGATTGAAGTACTGACAGACTATAGTACTATAGTCTATAAGTACTATAAAGTAAGTATACTATAAAGTAAGTACTATAAGTGCTATAGTAAGTACTGTAGTATAAAGTAAGTACTGATTTTAAGTACTGACAGAATCCCTCAAATGTATGTTCACACACAATATTTGATAAAGGAACAAGAAATATATAGTGCAGCAAGAAAAGCTTCTACAACAAATGGTACTGGGGAAAACTGGGTCAGTACATGCGAAAAAAAAGACTCAGACATCTTTCTAAGTCAGGCACAAAAGTAAATCAAAATGAATTAAAGACATCAATATCAGATCAGAATCCATAAAGTACAAGGAAGAAAAAAACTCCACATTGAATCTAAATGCATAGCAAAGAAAAAATACCACTGACTAAGCAATTGAAGGCAAAGATAAGAGAATGACATAGAACTAAGAAACATCTGCACCTTAAAAGAAACAGTGACCATGATACAAAGACATCCCACAGATTGGGGGAAAATAGCCAAATACCCATCTGATAAGGGATTCACTATCACTATCACTATCTTCCCGTTGATCATCTATTTGCTAGAGCGGGCACCAGTAATATCTCCATATGTCCTGTCTCATGCTAGTAGAACCCAAAGGCACCCGCTTGCTCAAGGAATATAAATAGCCTCAAACCATTATATTAGGTCATGGGAATGACCTAATATAAATGTTACCGGTATTTGACATATCAAATACGACACGAGCAGCTTGCCAGGCTTGCTGTGCAGGTGGCATACTGTTGTAGTCACCTTTAAATAAAGCAATTATTGATGAACCACTTGAGCCGGGCTGTGATAATCTGGTCTGCTGGGTGGAGTTGTGACGAGATGGAAGTCGGATGTGGAAAATGGCGGCCCCCATGGAGTAGGGGGGTCGTCTGGCTTGTTGTGAGGCTCTGCTGGGGTGGCAGGCCAGGGCTAGAATCCACCATGCCTCCCGGGTGCCTCATGAGCGGCTGGGCACAGGGAGAGCAAGTAGCAGCTCTGCCCCATGTCTGA
This sequence comes from Cryptotis parvus, assembly GCA_021461705.1. Lineage (NCBI taxonomy): Eukaryota > Metazoa > Chordata > Mammalia > Eulipotyphla > Soricidae > Cryptotis > Cryptotis parvus. The sequence continues at coordinate 120,577 of JAJIBD010003776.1, read as the reverse complement.
GAGTCTCTGGTTCAGCATACCTGGGCTGGATTGAAAAAAAAATACTGCTGCAGGGTGGATGTTGATGATCCGGGCTGTGATAGATTGGTCTGCTGGGTGGAGTTGTGATGAGAAGGAAGTCCAGATGTGGAAAAGCGGAGGCCCCCATGGGGTCGGGGTTGTCGTCTGGCTTGTTGTGAGGATAAGGGATTAATATCCAAGATATATAAGGCACTAATAAAAATTATAAAGAAAATCATCCAACTCCATCAAAATATGGGGAGAAATTATGTTACAAATGGAGAATATCATACTGAGTAAAATGAGTCAGAATGAGAGAGACAGCCATAGAATGATTGCTCTCATTTGTGGAATGAACAGTAACGTTAGACTAATCCACATGAACAGTGGAAACAAGGGTTGGAAGATTAATCCATGGGTGGAAATAAGCTTCCAGGTACTTGGGGGGGGAAAAACAATTGGGATAGAGAAGGAATCACTATGACAAAGATGGTTCTAAATGACCACTAGATAAGAACATGATGCTGAACATAGGTAGAATGTCAAACATGATAATCTTTGAGTATCTGTATTTCAATTCATGATTCCCAAAAGGGAAGAGAGAGGGAGAGAGAAGAAAGAGAGAGAGAGAGAGAAGAAAAGAAAACGTGCCTGCTATAGAGGTAGACTGGGGGAGGTGGGAGGGATTTGGGGACATCGGTGGTCTGAATAGGGCACTGATGGAGGGTTGGGAAGTGGAATATTGTATGACTGAAACCCGATCATGGACAGCCTTATATCTTTGTATATTACAGTGATTCTATTATAAGAGAAATATTTAGGAGAAGCAGTGTTATAGAGAAACTAAACAGTAGCTCACATTGAATTTGGATTCTTACCAAAGAAACTCTGCCTCTTTGGGAATGAAGCATGACGTCAGCATTAGTATACACGTACATGTTAACTGATGTCATTGAAAGGACAAATGGTATCAGAAACTAGAGAGTCCAAATTCACATAAGTATGGCTATTACTTACCACATATTTGATTTTGCATATAGATATGAGAAGACATTGGATACTTTTAATTGCAAATTTATCTTTAGATGACTTATTTTTGGAATGAGCTCTGATATCCTAAATAACATGTGTTGGAGTAATACTAATGACAGAAATGAGAAACAGAAGTCAAAATAGACCAGCTTGATTGAGAGAGATAAAAGTCCACAGATATCTCAGATCATATTAACTGGATAAAAACTGGTGCCCAGCTAAGTCAAAACATGAGAAGCACATAGAAACTTGGAGTCTCTTATGTGGCGCCATCAACCTGATATTGGAAGCATTCTCAGTGACCAATCAGACCTTTGTCATCATCTCCTTTCTCCTGCCTTCATCTTATTAGAATCTGGAGCCCTGAGTTTCTGCTGAAGATGGTCTCGGGAAATAAGGTAAATTCTGTTTCAAATGGGTCATCATTTCATTCACAGTACACTTTTCATTATCAAGTGGACTTTCTTTTAAGATTACCAGGTAAGATATGTCACGTGAGTTTAGATTTAAGGTAGTTCCATAAATTGAAAACATTGCAAGCATAGAATACTTCTGTAGATTTTAGGATAGAAGATAGATACTTCAACTACACATCCTCTTATGATAACTATGAGACAAGACATATGGAGACATTACTGGTGCCCGCTCTAGCAAATAGATGATCAACGGGAAGATAGTGATAGTGATATTTTAAAAAGGTTAAGGAGTGAGAGAGATGACTCAAAATGCCAGATTGCATGTTTAACATGTCATGGCACTGGGTTTATTTCTCTGTACTATGTGGTTCCTTAGAATTGTTAGGAGCAGTCCCATTCCATAGAGCTAATAGAAGCCTTAGGACGATTTGGGTGGGCCCAAAACAAAATCAAAAGCAGGAAAACAGAAAGGTTATTAAGTCATTCTTTTCGGTTGTTACATCTTTGCCTTTGCCAATCTTCAAACTAAATGTGAGAAAAGAGACTGACTGCTAATAGCTCCTTTCCCCCTAAATTCGTTTTCCTTAGACTAGCTTATCCTCTCCACAGCTGGTGAAATCCAAATAGTGCACATGGCAAAAATTGTGGAGTGTGTCTTGTCCCATGACACTTCATTTTAGGCAACTTTCCAAGCATAATGGATATGACATTAGCAAAACTGTTTTCCTGAATTTCCAGAATAAATGTACAGCCCCTAATGGGCAAGATTATTTAGATAAGCACAAATCTGACTGCAAACTTTACAAGCTCTTTTTCTAAAGTAGACCCAACCTGGGAAGACTAATAACTCATAATGGGAAATGTTTTGAATTTACACTTGAAAATGGCTTTGTGCTTAATGAAGCATGAACTACAGTGTCATTTTATAGTAATTTTTGCACAACGATGGATCACAACTGATTATAACTGTATTGCAAATACTAGAATCTCAATTAGTTACAGCCCAGTGCATCCATTGGTGTGTGGAAAGAGATCCATGAGAATGGAGTCAGGTAGGCAAGAAACAATATCTTGCTCATTATTTGGAAGCCTGACAAGTGAAACCAAATCTAACATTTGGTTCTTTCTTTAATAATTCCTAAATATCACAGTTTGGAAGGCAGTGCTTTTCTATTTCTTAAAAACTGGGGGAGAGGGGTCAGATATTGGAATAAAATACTTTTACCTATATTACATACTTAAAGTTAATAATAAATGCACTTCCCTTTAGTATGCATGTCTCCAGCATCTTTTATTAAGTATTCTATTTTCTAAAAAGTTGAAACGTTAATTTATTGATGTTAAAATGATCAAATAATTAAAATACTTTTGCTGTTGACAATCATAGCTCTGCCTCACTGTCCCTCTAGGTGTGCGCAGGTGTGACTCTGTTACCTGTCTGTGTCATCAGGTGGCAGACAGGAGACAGGCTTGTCTACACCCAGAGCTCTACTCAGTGGGCCATGGATGGTTGATGGTCTTACATAGAAAAGACTTGGGCCCACTGGGGCCCTGGGAAGAATTCAGAGCCACGGCAGAGCCTGGCAAGCTACCAATGGTATATTCAACATGCCAAAACAGTAACAAGAATGGAACTTTTTCCCACAAATGGAGATGTGACTGACACCCACTTGAACAAATCAATGAACAATGGGAAGAAAAGTGACAAGTGACAAGAATCATAGAGTAAGTCTCATGAAAAATCAAATTAACTGTTACATCCATGCCTTTAGTCAGCAAGTAATTAATTTTAATTATGTGCCACCCACATGGTAAAAATCTTGATTTGAAAATGTAATCTTGAGAGAATGGGCAGCAATTGTTATTTCAATTATATATTTATTATTAATAAATTCATTAGTGATCTCGTATTTAAGACATTGAGCATAATAGGATATTTTAAATGGTTATATAGAAATTATGTGTATCTGAATTATGTATTTTAATTTTTGCCTTCTCTTAACCTACAGATGTAAACTTTGGAATTAAGTCAATTTAGTTATAGGATGTATATATAATTATGCATTTCCACTTTATACTGGGTCATCATTTATATATATATATATATATATATATATATATACATACTTCATTACTTCATATATAAGCCAGAGGAACCCCTCACACCATGACGGCCGCCATTTTCCACAACCGGAAAATGTCAGATGTGTCAGAGCTCCACCCAGCAGAAGAGCCAATCACAGTCCAGCTCATGCGGCCACTTTGCAGCTGCACAGTTCATCATTAAAAACTCGAGATTATATGTGACTACAAAACTATCCCACCGCATGGCAAAGCCTGGAAAGCTACCCGTGTTGTATTTGATATGCCAAATCAGTTGATCACTTGACATCCCGTTATTCTTCGATTTGCTCAAGCGGGCGCCAGTAATATTACCATTTGAACCTATCATGTACCAGTATAGCCCAATGGCATCTGGTTGCTTCAGAAATACAAAGAGCCTCAAACCCTTCGTTCAGGGTCTTGATGAAGAAGTCTAACCATCTTGTAGGTGGGTGGCCACGTGATCTTTTGACATCCTGTGAGATCCAGTTGGTAATGGCTCTACTCCAGTGGTCATCTCCAAATCGCATTACATGTCCAGCCCATCTGATTTTTTGATGCCTTGGCAAACGAGACAGCGTCCCTGACTCTTGAACACCGATGGAGGTTGGATCTCCGATTCCTTCTTTCACTTGAGTGAGGCATGATATTCCAAGCATAGCTCTTTCAATTCCTCTCTGGGAGACCCGAATAGCATTCTCATTCCCAATACCAGTAACAATTATAGACCTCATTCCCATGACTTGATGGAATGACTTGAATTGCTTTATGTTCCTGGAGCGAGCAGATGCATTGGGCTACACTAGCATGTTACAGGACATATGGAGATGCTACTGGTGCCTGCTCGAGCAAATCTATAATCAACGGGAAGACAAGTGACAAGTATATATACTTCATATTTATAAAGTAAATGCACAGAAATAATATTAATTTAATCATTGATATGTATGCTAAAACTGACTCTGTAATAACTTTCTTGACAGCCAAATAACAAATGCTTGCTTAAAAATATTTTGGATGCTAAATATAATGATGAGAAAAAATATGAAATATTACAAACATAAATATCTTTTTAGGAAAAGCAGGCATTATGCTTTTACATTACTTTTGTAGTCTGTTATATATACTGAATGTTGAGTTTATATATACACTAAAGTGTGAGTGAAAAAAAATCATCTCTGTGTTAATGAGTGTGCTGCCCAGTTTTTCCAAAAACCCTATCTGACATATTCTCAAAAAAATCTTGTTTCATCAGATAAGCAAGAATTTGGACTCTAGGTTAGTTCACTGAAGCTTATAGTGATCTGATTTTGCTATCCAAGGTGTGTAACCAATTAGTGTTTTGCAGTAAACAATTAGATCTATTTCTTTGTATAATATCACAGAAACTTCACCTATGTAAACATACTTGCTTTAAGGTTTTATTTATTGATTGATTGTTTTTCATTTATTTATTTAATTATTTATTTGCCCGTATATTTATTTATTTGTTTGTTTGTATGTTTGCTTAGGTCTACTGAGCTTTTCTCTGATATACCAGGAAATGCTTCATGACATGAATGACAGTGTTGCTTCAGGGTTTTAATTTCCACAAAATCCTTTATGAGATAAACTCCTAGTCTTGTAACTTTGTGAAAGAGTGAACGCTCTATATGAATATTACAAAAACTTTGAAGCACTTCTGCTTCTCTTATGATTTACACTTTTGTTTCTAAAACATTAGCAAGAAAAACTCAAAACACTTAATTACATTTTTGGTATGAGCAATTTTCATAACTCTAATTCTAAGAGAGTGTCAAAGTCTTTAAATCTTAGCAAGACATACATCCTGCTCCCTCTGCTACATCTAGAGAATCCATAGTGCTTCTTTAAGCTCTTTTGTTTTTCCTTATATAAATCTTACATGAGTTATTTTTATTTAGGAACTTATCAAGACATAAACCATAAAATTTCTAAATCACAAATACATCTGAAAATTTGAATTGAAACTTCAATCAGTGCAAGGGTCATGGCTCACTGGTTGAGATCCTCTATCCCATATGTGAGACCTAGATGTGAGCTCTGATCCCAATATGGCATGCAGAGAAAAGCGAAAAACTTATGAAGTATTTCAGGAACTTTGCTTAAGAATTGAAAATTTTTTGATTCCTATTGCCCTAAATTTCAAACCCATATTAAATAATTATGTTAATGATTAGCTTTTCAAGGTATATGTATATACATACACACACACACACACACACACACACATAAATATATATATATATATATACAGATATGTAAAACAATGTATATGTATATATACATGTATATGTTTTTTATATTTACGTATATAAAACAAAAGATGACAAAGAGGCTTACAAAGGTAAAGCACTGGCAATGCTAGCATCTCAAAATGTTTTTAATATCACTTTAAGTCCATATATTTTTGATAATAATTCAAATAAAATTTGTACCTTTCTTCTGAGACATCTTAGATGTTTGTATCAGTAACTTCCTTGTGTCTCTAATGTTTTATGTAGACACAGATTGGTTAAACAGGAAGCCCATATATCTGTGTTTCTTTAAAAATGCTTAATGAATATTATGCAGAGAAGAGAGGCTCCCAAAGTTGCTTCTCAAGAGAGAATCTTTTGTTGCACTTGACCGTAATACTGAAGATTCATTTTTTTCTGCCAAATTTGGAGAAAGAAATGCCCCCTTCAGTACTTGATTTAAGTTAGTATACACAGCTGCCTATTAAAGGAACAAATATTCTAGACTTAATAAATCTAGAAAAATACCACTCCAGAGATAACTCCATGCGTCTATGTCACTCCAGAGATAATTCTATGTGTCTATGTCTGTTTAGAGGCACTTAATCACTCTTGTTCTAGCTGATACCTGTGAGGCTATGAACTAGAATACTAACAATAGCCAAGGTACGTAGGGCTAACTATTTTTCATCCATTCCAAACTATTGAGATACACAAACATAACTTTTGCTTTGCTAAACACACAAATCCAACAGAGATACTAAATCTGTGTCTATTTGTGTGGAAAAGCATCAAAGACATAAAAAGACTTTGAGAATTGTGTGAGAACAAAAGTTCTGCTTTTATCATTTTTGTAATAGCAGCATTAATGCAAACATTAGATATAGTGGTAGAAATATAGCCAGCTGTGGATTTCCTGCCAACAACAGCCAGATAACCTCTTCATGAATAAACTCAAATGAGTAATTATATTATATATAACCTAGAGATCAAGGAGATAGTACAAGAGTTAAGAGGCAGGTCTTCTAAGTAGCTGAGCCCAGTTCAATCCTAGGCACCAAATGGTCTTCTCTGTGTCTCTTGGGGTAATACTAAAGACCCAGAGTGCCATTGGTGTGGCTAAGGGAGCTCACCAGAACACAGAACACAGAGCCTGAGACACTTCATGTCCTTCAGCTCTTGCTTTGAACCATCACCAGTTGCCAAAGTACTACAAGGACTCCTTGCCCACGTTCAAAATGCAAATAAACCAAAAGAAACAGCAAAATAAAAGATATAACTCAGAACTGAATGTTTGGTCTACAAAGCTTCCACAGAATCTATGAGTTATATGGTCTTTATAGTGTGTTCCTTAAAGCATGTATGTGTTTATGTGTGGGGATAGAACGGAGAAGGATAACTTTCATTTCAAAACATTTTAAGATCATTATTATTTTATGCATGATAGAGCACATGCAGGCATATCCTTTGTTATTGCTATTACAATAATTTTACAATGACTATAATGACTTGTTGCTGTGTTGTTATTTGGTTTACTGCTCTACAAATACAAGTTATAGAATACAAATCCCTGCTCTAATCTTCCAGCACTGCTTATCCTAACCCCAGTATTTCAGGCAGTCAGCTCCAGCTTGCAGAAATTTTTATTTGGTGCTATTAATCTTCATGGAGTAAGCTGTTTCTAAAAGACAGCTCCACAATGATCTCTCATAGGAAGTTAGACAAACTCCCAAGTCAATTGTTCCTGCTGTCATTAATGTGCGTCACAGCAGAAAGTCTGGGAGCTCCCCCCCCCCCAGTTTGGCTGAACTAGTCGTAAATACCACATGCACATGACTTACGTGATCTCTAAGGTCCTAAAGCACTTACTATGTCATTAGGAGAGAAGTGGAATGACCACTTTATAATGTAAAAAATGTTTTTTCGATAACTAAACTAAACTAAACTTCAAATGATTTGTTTAGCCTTTTATACCGGTTTTGCTGAAATGGATATGAAAATATGCCTAAATTAGCTAAAGGACTATTGTAGATCTCTTGCATAAACTGTATTAAGACAGTAGAAATTACGTAGAATCCTTACATTCAAAACATAGATTTCCAAGTTAAAACAAATAGCAAGCAAAAATCTAAACACACCCTCATGAAAATTCCAATGGTTTAAATTCAATCTCTAGTGTGTTCACATAATCTTGTTTTTACTCAATAGCTAGTCCATGGTTTTGAAAAAACTCTATTTTGTTATATTATTTTGTTTTGTTTTGGGAACACACCGGAGATGCTCAGGAGTTACTCCAAGCCCTGAACTCACGGATTATTCCTGACATTGCTCAGGAAATCATATGCAGTGCCAGGCTGACTGTGTGCAAAGTGCTTTACCTGCTGCTCAGTTTCCATCCCTTGTACTGTGCCTTTGGAGATTTCCTTTGACTTGGATCTAAGGCACCCCAATAGAGTTGCGGCAACTTCACGAGATGTGAAAAAGAGTGGGTAAATAGACATTTTTCACCATCACCATTTGGAAGGGGGTTTTGTGCTGAAGTTTTTCAGCAAGGGACTGTCATGATCAATCACTTGTATCACTTGCATCATTTTCTTCCCTTTGCGTGGACACCAGTAACATCTCCATACGTCCTGTCACAAGCTAGTGTAGCCCTAGGGCCTGTGCTTGTTCCAGGGACAGGAAGAGCCTGAAACCATTCCTTCAGGCCATGGGAATGAGGTTCATAATTGTTATTGGTATTTGGCATATCAAATAAAACATGGCTAGCTTGCCAGAATCTGCTGTGTAGGTGGTATACTCTCAGTAGAAAACTCTCATCTAGAGCATTTACTGATAAAACTTAAAGGGGAAAGATCGGGTTTTCTTTTGGGTGGAACTCTGAGGAACTGTCTGGATGTTGAGAATGACTGAACTCATGATGTGTGGCTTGCTTGGCTTTTTGCTAGGCTTACTGGGATAACGGCATCAGCTAGAACTTGCCTAGAACTCTATACAGTGTAGAAATGTGAAAGATCCTGTGAAGGACATAATCCTAAAATCAAGTACTATTTAAGGTTGTTGCAGCTGCTGCCGACAGAGCTGTGGATCAGGTCAAATTAGACATGATCAAATTAAACATGATCAATCAATGTCTAATTTTCTCTTACTCTGAAACACCTTTTCAAACCTTTTACTGTTATCATGGAGTTACATTAGCTTCACTGCTGGGCATTGAATTTCAGACCCACCAAATATGGCCAATGACTCTGGTACAGTTTTTGAATTGGCAAAATTTCAGACTCTTAAGTTCATCTCTCTAACAAAGATTCAATCAAGCCCAACCAGACCATGGGACAAAGTGAAACTTGAAAAACTTTAATAAATGTTATAATTAGTTCACAGATATTATATCCTATTTGATTTTATATTACAAAATATAGTATCTTTTTTCATGAGTAGATTCTTGTGTATTTTATTTTGCCAAGAGCCAGAGCTGTCTATCTGGTATTCTGATAATGAAAACATCTCATCCTTTGTTTCTTCCGTGGCTGGACTGCATAATGTGAGTAAGAACATGTCATCTCTTGTCAGCACTACTGCAAAATTAGAGAATAATTTGCTTTCAGGTGTTTAAAAATTGGACCCAGTGAAAGTTATAATTACCAGCTTGATCGTTCATATTTGATTAGAATATTTTCCTTGAGTGGCACTTGATTTAACTAGATCTTAGTCATTAAACAGGAACGCTGGCATTTTGCACATGTTTGCTCTAAATGCTAATCTCTTACAATATTAATATATGAAACTCTTCAAAAATGCCTGGCCAATTTTTAGAAGAATATCAAGGGTTTGAGAGGTAGCTGTAAAAATTATTAGACTATTGAATATTAAAGTTCTACTATACATTTTAATGCTAATATGTTTAACCTTATATTATTGCATTTAATTATTCTGAAAGCTATTTTTCTCAGTGCACATTTTTCAAAAAAGAAGAAACTAATTTAGAAAATACATGTAAAAATAATTTTTAAATTTGTTAATAAAATTTTATTTAATAAAAAATTAAAATTTACTCAAGAAATAAATACTATGTATAAAAAAGTAAATAGTGGAATCCAGATAATAGTAAAATAGATAAGGAACTTCTCTCACATGTGCCCAACCTGTATTTGTTCCTGGCAAGTCATATGGTCCCTAAGGCTAAAAGTAGTGATTGATACTTAAGTGCAGAGACAGGAGTAAATCCTGAGCATCACCAATCATGGTCCAAAAACAACAGCCCCCAAAAGAATTATATAATAGCAGATAAAAAAGAATAACAAAAATAATTAGTGTTAAGGAGATTAAAATTTTAAATAAATGAATGACAAAATTTTTTCCTTAAGATTAGCATATTTTTTGTTTGTGTTTTCCTTTTTAGGTTCAACCTGGCATTACTCAGGTGTTACTCCTGGATGAGCACTCAGGAATTACTCCTGGTAGTGCTCAGGGAACCATATGGGATGCCAGGGATCTGAGTTAGATCAGCAGCATGCAAGGCAAGTGCCCTACCCACTGTGCTATCTCTCCAGCCCCAATTATTAGCATTTATTGGGACAAGAGAGATAGCTCAAAGGTCTAGAGCCTAAATTTTGCATGTGAGTGAAGAGGGTTTGATCCCTGGTACTGTTTGTATCCCCCAAGCACTGTCAGGAATGACCAGTTCCCCACTCCAAGAGCTCATATTTAGGAATATCCTCTCAGCAAAACCAGGTGTTCCCCTAAATTAACTAGTTTAACTGTATTAGACAATATGTAGGTTTTATTACAAATTAGAAAGGCACATTACAACATGTTGTGATGCTTTTTTTTTAAATTTTGTATTATACCACGGTGCTATATACAACTACAAAGATGTTCATGATTGGGTTTCAGTTATACATTATTCTAGCATCCGTCCCTCCATCAGTGCCCTATTCCCACCACCAATATCCCTGATTCCCCCCATTTTTCCAGCCTGCATTTATGGCAGTAACTTTTCTCTCTCTCTCTCTCTCTCTCTCTCTCTCTCTCTCTCTCTCTCTCTCTGTCTCTCTTTCTCTGTCAATCTTCTCTTACACATTGTGGCTTCCCCTACAGACACTTGGGGATTATCATGTAAATCCCTTTGTGTACACCCAATGCTCAGTTCTAGTCCAGAGTTACCATTTCTCACAATTAGTAGAACATTGGTATACATTTATTTTCCATTGATGAATGAATGAAATCATTCTATATCTGTATTTTTCCTTCTGACTAATTACACTCAACATGATAATCTTCACATCCATCATTTTGCAGGTAAATATCATGGCTTCATCTTTCTGATAGCTGCATAGTATTCCATTTTGTAGTTGTACCATAGTTCCATATCATAGTTGTGATGCTTTTATAAATGTACATGTGGTCTCTTTTGAAAGAAGAGTCACAGCCTGTAAAAATAACCCTGAAAATATCCGTTCTAGTAATTAGTATTAAAATTAGAATATCTAAAATTATGTGAGTCAGATAATGGAAAAGTATAGCCATAAAAACTATAATAATCAGGGCTGGGGTGTGGTCCAGTGGTCAAGCACATGTTTTACATGAGAAAGGTCTTGGGTTCAATTCCCAGTACAGCATGCACACAAAAATATCATAATTGAATTGGTGGTTATAAACCAATCAGATAGTAATTCCTAAAGTTTCTATTAATGAGGAAATTCTTAAAATTAAATTTAATGTACTCCCAGCCATTATTCAGTTATGTACAAAGTATTAAGCATATTTTCATGATCTGATGACCAATTATAATCATTAAATGAATATGATAAAAATAAAGGCAGATCTTATTATATGGTTCCTTTAGGTCAACAAATTGGATATTTATCTATACATGAAAAGGAGTGATTCGAAAAAAAGTATAATCTGTTAAGGTCAATATTGCCTCCTAAATGGAGAAAGAGATGAGAAAGTGGGTGCATTTAAAAAATGAAAACTCAAGCAAAGAAAAAGAGAAAATAAAATTCTTGATTTTTTTTATATTTTGAATAAAACTCCTATAAAAATGGGGAAAGAAAAGTAATTTAACCCAGTATCTTTTCTCTGAATGTATCATAAGCTGTCTACTTTCAGGGAAGACTGAATGGATCATGCATGCCACTCTCTGAAGCAGACTTAATGATGTAGGCTAAATTTCAATCCAGATTCAAATTCTTTGTCACCTAACAAGCTTAACTTTGGGAAAAGTAATGCAGTCTTTAGAGACAGGTTTATATGAGACTGTTCATGCCAGGTCATGTGTGGAAAAACTCAAGCCAGTGCTTATGCATACAATTGCTTACTATCTGCTAAGACCAATATTTTGAATAATTCATAAAGCAAGTTCAGTTGGAGTCCTAAATCACCACCAACCAGGTGGCTTAAGCAGCAGAAACTACTTTTTCCTTGTCTAAAGTCTGGAAATCTAAGATGAAGGTGCTTACAAGTTTTAATTTCTTTCCTTTTTCTCTCAGTTCTCATTTCAGTATTCCTTTTCTCTGTGTTCTCATGCTCCTTCCACTGGGCGTGTGAAAGTCTGGTCTCTGTTCCTCTTATTTTATCTTCCTAAAATGACACTAATCATATTTGACTTTATGTCCTTTAAGTTTCAGTTTAAGTTTTACTTTCCATTTAAATATTCTGCCCCCAAATAGAGTGACACTGAGATTAGCATCCCAATACATGTATTTTGAAAGCCAGGGGGGACAAAAATTAAGACCTTGCCTTGCATGTGATTGAGGTTGCTTTATCCAGGTACCACACACGACCTCTGCTGAGCACCTCCAGAAGAGACTCCAGAGCAGAGAGAGGAGTAGCCCCTGAGACCCCTGAGCAGAGAGAGAGAGAGAGAGAGAGAGAGAGAGAGAGGAGGGGCCCCAAGAACAGCCAGAATTGACCCAACTGACCCCTCACCTCACAAAAACAAAAAATAAAATCACTCCATGTATTTGAGATGCGTGGGGTAGGGCAGGTTTTGTCCCACGACACATAGAAGTGACCCGAACTAAATTCCTTTTGTCTTCTCTAAGCCATAAGTAACTCATGCAGAAGGGAAATACAGTTGCAGGAACATAAATTGAATTAATAAGCTTGTTCCCAGAGGGATGAATGGAGAGAAGAAAGATGACCTGGCCCTTAGCAGCATATGAGCCTGGGCAAAGTTCTTGGACAGAGAGCATCATATAAGCTCTCTGAAAGATGCACTGCCGCGTGCACCTCTCCCTGGCCATGCGTCCACCTCACCATGCACATAATGAACAAATTTGAGAACATAAGAGAAGAAATGTATTGGAACAAGCTTAAAACCAATAGTCTATGCTCCATTTAGTGTCTACAACAATTCCTCAGGGCTCAACAATATTTTGAGTTTTAAATGTGAGAAAAAACATTGCATAGAAATATGTTAGGAAACATTTGTACATTGCATCATTAAATAAAAAAATAAAATATTTCATCTTTTCAGCTAAAACATACTGTGACTAATACAGCAAATGCCCATTTTAAGGCACACAATTAGAAGCATTGTGCTATGGAAGATACTTACATTTAAACACATATTTAGAAAACATCAATAAATAGAAAGCATAAAAGATAAAGTATTTTATGCTTTGCATTAGTGACATTATGTTTACTAAGAATTCAGTTAATGGCAATTTTTATTACCATTATTATTTTTGGTTCATGCCATATATATACAAATGAAGGCAAAACATTTCTATATGCTTAATCTAATAGTTATTCTCATGTACTTGCTTTGTTGAATTACTATTCAATTTGAAACATAAAAAAGAACATTCAAATATTTTTGAAAAACATAACCGTCTTATGCTTTGATTGCCTTTGATAGCTTCAGACATTCTTGCTATTTCTCAGTATTTTTGAAGTAAATAATAGCCACAATTGATTCACATTCTTTGTCATAAGCAAACCCCAAATATTTAACTATGCTATGATGTTTGCCTAATGTAACTCTAGGTAAGCTTTCAGTTTTCTTCATATACCCCTAAGAATCTTTTAAATCCCTGACTCTTTTCACATGATCATTAAGTTATTTCTAAGTGTGTGTTTATAGTTTAAGAAGTTGAAACAAAATAGTATCTAATCTATTATGAATATCAAAACCAACAAATGGAAACTATAATGCAATGTTTATGATTTAGGAGTTTACTACAAGTAACTTTAGGATTTTTACATCCACTGATATTATTGATATTATATTTATATATGTATATAAGCTCTATAAGTCAGTAATAAATCTTACTTTATTTAGTGCTAGTTTTTTATTTAACAAGTTACCTCTTACTGTCTTATAATATGATATTATGCTTAGTAGTCTTTACTAATCAGTATTTCTCTAGATAATAACATCTTTATTATACATGTACATATAGTGAATAAGCATGAATGAATACATAGGTATTCATGAATGAATGAATGCATAGTTATTTATGAATGAATACATTCATCTATGTACATAGGTACATAGATATGTAACTCCATAATGCGATGTACTTACCTACATGTATGAGTCATATATAAAGCATAAGTTTAAGCATACATACATGAAATGAGAAATTATATTTTTGAGGGAAAATTTTGTTTTTGTTTTGACCCACAGCCAGAAGTGCTTAGGGCTTTGTTTCAGCTCTGCATTTATGGATCGCTCCTGATGGTGCTTGAGGAACTATATAAGGTACCTGAGATATAACTTCAGTTGACAGTGTTAAAGGCAAGTTCTGTAACAACTCATTATCTCTATAGCCTTTGTAATGAGAAATGACACAGAAACTTTCTAACACAAAAAATATTCTTAAATCTTTTGAATAATGAGTACATAATTGTATTCATCTCACAAATTTAAGCAAGAATTGTAAAGAATTTAAAGTACATTTTAATAGTTTCTTCTTATGGAGATGAATATTCCTTCTCTAAGTCACATGTATATCTCTGATGAACATATGTTTACACTAAATGATGTTTAAATTATCAACTGCACTTATATTTCACATTTTCATAAATGAAATGTAATAAGTTTTTCACATAAATGTTTAATTAAATTTATAACAAAATACATAAGAATTATCACTGTCAGGGTTTATAATTTACTTTCAATAATCTATCAGCTGGACAGGCATTTGACTTAATTGCATTTCTGTTAAAGTACTCATTTTCAAAAAACTAATATTCAGGAATTAATTTTCTTAATTTGCAAAAATTAAAACTAAAAAAAATCTCCACTGAATATAAACTAATAATTGTTAATTATCCTCATTACTCTTAACTCCGAGGCATCTAATTTAATTATGCATGTTCAAAAATATTTGTGAACATCAATTAATATTTACTTGAACCTCATGCAACATTGTAATGTCTTTGATAATAGACCCAAACATTTTGTAAAATTTAAACATAAGTCTTGAAACAGTTGGTCTGCAATGCAGACAGACCATAGTCTACATGAATGGTGTTTTGACTGAGAGTTTTTCCATTCTCAGTGGGAAAGACCAAAATACTGAAAGTGATCCTGAAGACCAGTTGTTTAATTTTAAACTGGCTTTTAAATTTAAGATAACCAAAATCAGATTAAATGACTCTGGTCTGGGCCTGAGCGAATAGCCCAGCGGGTAGGGCGTTTGCCTTGCACGCGGCTGGCCTGTGCTGGCCTGGGTTCGATCCCCGGCATCCCTTATGGTCCCCCAAGCACTGCCGGGAGTAATTCCTGAGTGTAGAGCCAGGAGAAACCCCTGAGCATCACTGGGTGTGACCCAAAAAGCAAAAAAAATAAAATAAAATAAAATAAAATAAAAAAATAAATGACTCTGGTCAATATTCCTCTTGGAATTTATGCTTCTACACTACATTGCTACTCTCTATAATATCTTTAACCAATGCTCTGTTTAGTTGGTTTTCACATACCTTCTCATGGAATAATATGTTTAATATCCAAATTACTATATGAAATCTCTCTTCTGTTGTCCAGTGTAAGATTTGTGTGAATATGTGGTATTGTCATTTATAGAAATAAACAATTTTACTGAGTACTTTCACCAATAACAAAATATTTCTATGACAGATATGATGCATGGCAAATTATGGTGCTTTCATTTATGAAAAATGATGAACTATTTTTGAAAACTATTTGACTATCAGAGACCTTTAAGCTACAGACATGTTTATTATCAGTATTACATATCCCTTTGGAAATTGTATTGCAGTATTGTAAAACACAAAATGATATGATTACCATTAACATGGTATAAGATCACCAGAAACATGGATGAGTATCAATTTTAGACACAAAATGGAACCATGGAAATTGATAAATTGAAGAAATATTCTCAAAAGCTTCTGTACCTAATCCCCATTTGTGAAACTAGCATATGCCTTTGGAAATACAAATCATGTTTTGTAGATCAATGGCAAGATGGAAGTGAGCTCTAGGGGGACTTGTAGTCTGATTCCATTTATTACCCTTGGGCTATAATTTGCTACCACTGTGGGTTCTGAAGTTTCTTCTAGTTTCAGTTATTTTATTGTTAATTAATAAAGTAGCTATTGTCTAGTTGAAGGGAGATATAAGTGCATAAACATATATGAAGTGCATATCATATGTGGTTGATAACTTTTGCTCAAGTATGTTATTTTCATCTTTTCAATTCCATTCAAAGCATACTAAATCCCAGAAATTACTTTTCCAACTGATGAAACAAAACATTTATTAAATATGTCAATCTGCCAGTACTTCTTTTACAGGAAGACATATTTGTTGAATTATTATTGTTTGCAAAGTTCCTTAACCTACGTACACATATTATTTTTGTATAGACATCCAGATAGCAGATTTTGTGTTTACAGGTATTTGCTGAAACATTCATGGGAAAGTATTAACTTTTGCAGCATTGCCTAGATTATTTATATCAACCTGGTATTTGCACTCTCTTTTGTAAAGCTAAATATCACTTGAGAAGACCTATCACTGTGAATCATGGTGCCTAAATTAAAAAAAAAAAGTGTGTGTGTGTGTATGTGTGTGTGTGTGTAAAGACAGAGGTTTTAATTCATTATTTAAAAAGCATAAAAGCATCAGGGAAAAATAACACAATATAGTTTTCACATAATCGAGGTACTGTCTCCTGGCCATCTGATATTCAAGGAACTGTGGCTTTACCAACCTTAGTAAGAAAGTTTCCAGTGCAAGCAAGAGGTCTTGTGCTGAGATAGATGAAACCCACCACTTCACTTCGTGGGTAAATGAGAAGGGAAAGACAAGAAATGAGGAAGGGGAAGATTGAGAAATATGGGAAAAGGAGGGAAAAAGTTGTCATGCTTGACTTATTTATAGATATCATTCTCCCCTGGGTTTCTGGAGATGATCAAACCAGTATATTGATGTATTTATCCTTTGTATTTAAACACATGCCATAGTAGTAGTAGGCTATTCTAGTTCTGGTCATTTAGAAATCATTAATGATTTAGGTGACACAGTATAAAAATATCAGTACTCCGATATGCTATTTATTCTATAGTGTAAAAGCTCAAAAATCTTCTCGTATGCAATTTCTTTGAGAGTACAAAAAACTGCTACTCAAGATTATAAGTTAAGTTTTTCTATGACATTGACACATTTAATGGTAAACACAGCAAATATATGAGCTAGTATGATCAAAAATGAAGTTGACTACTTCATAAAATATAGTTTTATCATATATGCAAGTATAATATATTTTCTAGTGATTGGCATTGTACCAAAATATTAAAATCATCTTATTCTGAACAAAGGTATCATTTTGTAGTTAGCATACCTTGTTCTGTCTCTATTCTGCAAAACTGTTGCTTGAGTTATTTATACCAAACAACAGTAGTCTTGCTACAATTGTCAATACAATCCATCTGGCTCAGTTAGAGCACTGAAAATTGAAAGTGCAGACAAAACCACTAAAAATTATAGAATTTGCATGATGGAATAAGCCATGTGCAAGTCGTTAAATTGTTAATCTAAACACATATCTTAGTTTCAACAAACCATAATTAATGTACATGTCTACCCACTGCATGGCAGAAAATGTTCTGAGCCATAAATGTGTCAGAAAAGTTCATTATTTTCATGAATTATTTAAATGACCTTATTTTGAATAGAAATAATTTTACATAGTATTATCAACATCTTTAATTCAGAATTTTAAGTAAGGATAATTGAAAATATTTTTGTTTCACCTCTTTTTTCATTTTATATTGATTTTTGCCCAAGTCCATGCAATGTGCAAACATTAGGTAATTTTATTAAATTTATACATTGTGAGTTCCAATATATATGTAACATTAATGAGTAAGTTTTGATTAGTCCATGGTCTGTCACACTGGTTATCAATGCTTGCTCTCCTAAGGGTCTTGATGATACACACCAAAAATCAAAGTACTGGTCATATATACCTTTTCACAAAGATTACTTGTCTCTTCCAGCTGTTAGCTAACCATGTTTCTGGACATCAGCGGCATTATTCTCATCTCCATCACCACATGGTTTTCTTTTCTGTGCGTCACATAACAATTTTCCTCTTCTTGTGAGCACCAGTCATATTAGAAGTTATCCACCCTCATAAGCCTATCTTTAAATTGTTAACATCTGCAAGAGTCTTACCCAAATAATATCAAGGGATTTTATCTT
Organism: Cryptotis parvus; assembly: GCA_021461705.1. Classification (NCBI taxonomy): domain Eukaryota; kingdom Metazoa; phylum Chordata; class Mammalia; order Eulipotyphla; family Soricidae; genus Cryptotis; species Cryptotis parvus. Next base: position 102,086 of record JAJIBD010003776.1, on the reverse strand, counting down.
TGGGGGAACACATATTTTAAAAAATATTTTATTATATCACCGTGAGATAGACAATTACAAAGATGTTCATAAGATGTTCATATTTGGGTTTTGGCCATACAGCGTTCACAAGCACTCATCCCTCCACCAGTGCCCATTTCCCACCACCAGTGTCCCTGATTTCCTCACCCCTCCCCTCGTCTGCCTCTATGGCAGGTTCTTTATTTCTTTCTTTTCTCTCTCTCTCTTTCCCTTTTCCTTCCCTTCCACATTGTGGTTAGAATACATACATTAAGAGGTTGTCATGTATATCTTTTTGCCTGTATTTAATGCTCAGTTCTAGGTTGGTATTAGCACTTTCGACAATTGGTAACACACTGTTCCATTTGAGAGACAAAATTTAACTTAGGAAAAACTATAAATAATGTTCCCTTATAGTTGAGTGGAAGGCAGTTACTTTAAATAATGTTATACTTTGGGAAATAAAGAAGGTTCTCTGTTCAGCATTTTTATAGAAAAATTTAAAAGTATCCTTTTAATGTCAATCTAGGCGTAGTATACAATTTTCTCTTTATTATAGAATATATACAACTACTTTGACTAAATGACTAATTTTAAAAAATTGAATTCACAACGGAAGAGATTATAGAAAATAAGAGAAATAATGCTATAGAGAAATGCATGGTAAAGAAAAAATGGTAAAGAAAAAAAGATGAGGGCCGGGCGATAGCGCAATGGGTAGGGCATGTGCCTTGCATGCGGCCGGCATAGGCCGGGTTCGATCCCCGGCATCCCATATGGTCCCCCGAGCACCGCCAGGAGTGATTCCTGAGTGCAGAGCCAGGAGTAACCCCTGAGCATCGCTTGGTGTGACCCATAAAGCAAAAAAAAAGAAAGAAAGAAAGAAAGAAAGAAAGAAAGAAAGAAAGAAAGAAAGAAAGAAAGAAAGAAAGAAAGAAAGAAAGAAAGAAAGAAAGAAAGAAAGAAAGAAAGAAAGAAAGAAAGAAAGAAAGAAAGAAAGAAAGAAAGAAAAGAAAGAAAGAAAGAAAGAAAGAAAGAAAAGAAAGAAAGAAAGAAAGAAGATGAAAATGATGGAGAGGGTATACCAGTTATCATTTAATAATTGATGAATAGTTATACGAACCATATCTATGATATTAACCATAGTTGAATGCTCTCTTATGCCAGTTATGATAGCTATGAGCCAAAAAATTAAAAAAGATAAAAATTATGGAACTATTGAACCTTTTTTCAATATTGCTGTATTTTTATTTGTTTTGGGAGCCCACACTTGCTGTTGCTCAGAGGCTACCAACTATCTGAATCCACACTAATGGTACTCAGGAGGACACATGGAATATGAGGAGCAAAGTCAGGTCAGCAGCGAGCAATCAAGGTCATTATCCTTTCTACTATCTCTTTACCCAAAGATATTGAAAGCTTGTACATTGCTATAAATGTTAAATAGTTTGGCAGCTGTGAAAATCAGTATGAATTTCCTTGAAGAACTAAAAACCATATGACTTAGAAATAGCAGTTCTTAAAATATGGAACTAAGATATTTGAAATCTGGATCTTAATAGAGGGATTTGTGGTCCCATGTTTATGACAATACTCACAGCTTAAAACTTCAAACAAATGTCCAATGAATTGATTAAAAGATAGTGTATACACATACAATGAACTATCACTCAACATTTATAATAATGAAACAGCCATTGTAAGAACGTGGAAAACCTGGAGACTATTATGCTAATGGAATAAGTAAATCAAAAAATGGGTTTACTTTTTTTTTTAGGAAGTTAAAATGGTTTGAATTTTTTGAAGTTCCAGAAACAAAGTGAAATAATAGGAATTGGAAGAATATGAAGTGAGAGAGAAATAGGGAGTTTCTGTTTAAATTTCAACTTTTCCTGCCAAGAGTGATTCCTGAACTTAGAGTCAAGCATAAATCCTGAGTACTGCTGGTGGGTGTAGTCTAAGAAACAAAATAAATAAATACATTTCCAGCTTAATAAGCTGAATGTGTTTTAAACTTGTGATATACAATAGCATGTCTCTAGCTAAGAGTACTATAATGTGCATTACAAATTCATCATGAATGTAGACCTCACGTAAAATGCTGTTACTAAAATCACTTCAATAAAAGCATTAGTTAAATATTTTGGCAACGTTGAGAGAAATTATAACACTGATACATAGCTGATAGAAATATAAAATGATACTACTTATTAAAACTATTTGGCAGCATCTTCTATTCCTCAAATTCTTTGTTACAGCAGTCACTAATTAAAAGAGTTATGGAGAACACGCACAGCCTGATATATGGAATTCCAAGGTGAAAGTGTGAAAGGGTCTGCCTAGATCCCCCGGATTATGTATACCTACAGTAACCAACCTTTCATATTTATTTGTCTTCATATCTTCAGAGTACATATAATTAGACGGTGTAGAAAAAATAAATTAAAATTAAGTGGACACATTTTGATTTTTTTTTTTTTTTTTTTTTTTTTTTTTTTTTTTTGGTGGTTTTTTTTTTTGGGGGGGGGGGGGGGGGGGGGGGGGGGGGTTTTGTGGGGGGTTTGGGGGGGGGGGGGGGGGGGGGGGGGGGGGGGATGGAGAGAGGGGGGGGTGGGGTTGGTGGGGTTGTGTTTGGTTTTTGGGGGTGTTTGGGGGGTTGGGGGGGGGGGTGGCCTCCCCCCCGCGCGGGGGGGGGGGAGGGGAGAGGGAAGGAGGAACTTGACAGTATAGAAATCAGTAATAAAATATACGAAGACCCTTAGGAAAGCCCTCTTAAGCAAAACCATAATGATATCTATTTTATCCCCAAATATGTAAGACTTATTAGTAGCATAATCTGATACATAGCTTTGGGGTATTATTTTTTAAAATATGTGTTGCATATTTTATGAAATTACTCACCTTTGCTGTCAAATAGATTGTCACAAAATTAATATACAAAACTTGTTTGTTTGTTTTAGGGGCCACATATATCATTAGTCAAGGATTACTCCCGACTAAGAATTACTCCGTGCTACAGAATAACTCCTGAAACTATATATAAAATGCTAGATAAGTCTAGTGTCTTAGGCACATAATAGCTCTCCAAAGCCTATATTTTAAAAAAATAAAATATCAATTTAATTTAAACTATATTTAATTAATTAATTTTATTTAATTTAATATTATTTATTTTTATTTCAGTTTATTTTAATATTGGAATTTTATTTAAAACATAAATTTAAAAAAGTAAATTTTTGTAACAATTTTACTTCAATGGACACTTAAATTTTAATGAAGTTTTGGGTAAAATAGTTTTACCTAATTCTAGACATAGCTTTGAAAATACACAGGTAAAAAAAATGTTTTTTCACAAGGTAGATGCATACGTAAAAAAAAAAAAAAAGGTCCATGTCTGCACATATATTGCCATCAGTTCAAGACCAGGAAATCACTTGGTGTAAAGGATATGTGTCCTCTAGCATTGGATGTTTCCTACTTATCTCTAAAGGGGAATGTCAATATTCATAGGAGAAATAAGCATCTCCATCCCCAAGGCAAACTTACTAGTGCCAAGTAATTCGATACAATGAATGTTCCTTTCGTTTTCCTAGATCATGACAAAAAAATAAACCTGCCTCTCTTTCACAAAGGGAAGCTGGAGGGAAGAAAGGGAAGAAATTGAAAACAGTGTCTCTTGATCGTTCTAGGAGGAATGGAGACTCTAGTTCCATCTCTCAAGTCCCTGGTTCCCCTGCCAGATATTTGTTTCTAGTGAGATCTTTTTCCAGAGTAGCAGAATAGAATCCATGTGGTCATTAAGGTCCGTGCTGTATTTTCTACAGGAAAAATGAAAATTGAACACACGCTTTCAGGATGCACCGTGGTTATCATGATATAGAGAGCAGTGGATTTTCCCAACAGCTGTAAGACCACAAGTTCAGGGAAAGTCTGATAAAATGTCTTCACATCTTGCATTCCCATTTGAAGAGTCTTATTTCAAAGTGCTTTAGGACTAGCAGTGAAAAATATCATACAACAATAAGCTAAAAGCAATGACCTTTGTCCTGCATTTGATATGGTCATCTAAAAATTCTGACTCTCTTGTATCTCACACTAGCTCCACACATCATAAACATTCAGTGAGTCAATTCTCCCATGCAAATAGGCTGCAGATGCTGAGTTAAACAATGGGAATGATTTCTGGTGATGAAAGGTTAGGGAACCAGCCTGGATCCTTGATTCTGCGCAATTGTCTGCCGCCTCAGCCATCTGCTACAATGCACAATTTTGGCACTAGCCTATAGGATTTACCCGCTAGCAGAGTCAGGAGACACTTAACTTCTGTGACACTCATAAAACTATATAGGAAAAGCAATTGATTGCTTGTAGACTTTAACAATATATTTGAAGTTTAGAAAAGTTACAGTTGGATGCCTTGTTCTTTCAGATTGATTTAAATGCTCGATGTTGGTGTTTATGACTTCCTGCTGGGTTATAGCCATGGAGTACTCATATGAAAGAGCTCTAGCGAGAGAAAATATATAGTGACCCACAAAACAGACTCCTCACTTCTCACATCAACGGGTTTCTGGCTGAGGCGGTTTTCATGTTTTACTTTTTTGGGGGAGTAACAGCCAGCAATGCTCAGTGGTTGTTCCTGGCTCTGCATTCAGAAATTACTCCTAGCAGTGCATGGGGAACCATACCGAATGCTGAGGAATTGAACACTGGTTGGCTGCATTCAAGGCAAATGCCCACCCCACTGGGCTATCACTCTGGTCCTGGGTTTTCATTTTTTGGTAGCAATTTTTTTTCTGGGTCAGCTTGTAGGTGGACATGTAACTCTGACCATAGGTTTCTAAATTTGAGTTCCAGAAAAGAAGCAAATTTGAACAAAGAGCATATTTAATTAGCATATAGAAATCCCCAAAATATTGACTTAGATGGGTGGGGATTTTAAGAGAAAAGACAGGTAAAAGCAATGACAGAGAGAAAGAGAAAAAAAAGCAGAATAGTCAAGAATTTGATATAACACAAATCTTGAAATTTAGAACAAAAACAGAGTTTATCTGGAAGTTTGGTGGACAAATCAGTTGTCATTATGGGGATAAAGTTGGCTTTATGGGAGATAGCATTATAGCCGCTGACAGTGATGATGTGTTTTCTAAATATCAAGGCACAATTTTACTTCTGATCTGACTTAAGAACTGAGATTCAATAATGGAGAATTTTCTTTTTCTGCCTAATAGCTACCTATAATAAAAGAGGTAAACACACACAATAGAAATGAGTAAACATTTATTTTTCGGGAGTTGTCACACCAGAGACGCTCAGGGGTTACTCCTGGCTCTTTGCTCAGGAATTACTCCTGGCAGAGCTCTGGGGACCATATGGGATGCAGGGATCAAACCCATGTTGGCTGTGTGCAAGAAAACACCTGACCCACTGTGCTATCACTCTGGTTCCATAATGGGTAAACATTTAAAATGCTGATTATAAAGGAACTCAAAAAAGCGGTGTGTTAATATAGTACTGTGGGAAGGTGCTAACATTGAACGAGGCTGATGCAAGTTCAATCCCCAGTAGTCTGTCATCCCCCAAGACCACCAGAGCTAACCCTGAGTACAGAGCTAGTAGTCAGCCCTAAGCATAGCTGAAAAAATCTCCTGTGTTTTAGACCTAAATAAGCTATTATTTTACATGTCATCGATCATAAATTCAGCCTAAATGTTTTATTGCTTACTCTTTTACATTCAGCACATTAGAAAACAACAATGAATGCTCAGAAAGTAATCATACTCCTGAATGAACTCCTGTCTCCTATCTCGGATGTCATCTTTGCTCAAGGTCTAAATCCCTGCACTCAAAATTTCTCATGCATCTTTACCACTATTTTTCGTTCACTACAATTATGTCAAAGTTTTAATACCATTTACATATTCATTATATACCTAAAGAAAGTCCATGCAAAAAAGAATAAATAATATCACTATCACTATCTTCCTGTTCATCATCGATTTGCTCGAAGCAGGCACCAGTAGCATCTCCATATGTCCTGTATCATGCTAGTAGAGCCCAAGGGCATTTGCTCGCTCCAGGAACATAAAGAGCCTCAAACCATTACATTAGGTCATGGGAATGACCTAATATAATTGTTACTGGTATTTGGCATATCAAATACGACATGGGTGGCTTGTCAGGCTTACCGTGAATAAATAATAAGTATCTCAAAATCACTAATCAGTTGGAAAATTTTGGTTTTAAGAAAGCTACTCTTGGTGGCTAAAATCTGCCTTGCAGTCATAGGCCCTTAGTGCAATCCCTGGTGCCATCCACATGTTCCAAGTATGATGCCTCACTTCTGCTCTCTGGATACTCAGTGCCACCATGAAGTATAGTACGACACTCAGGCAGGTGTGTGCTTGTGTGTGAGTGCTACACTGGAACAGTGTAACTTCAGGTGACCTTGGTGAATGAGTATGGGAACCTGACCACAACCACATGTGCAAACACTACAATAAGACAAGCTACACTTTCATCACAGCATCAACAAAAAAGGAAAGAAAGGGGGCAGAGGAGAATTATGCTTCTAAGTGAACCACAATTTCAAGTTGTCATAAGAAAAATTAGAAAATAAATAATCTAAAACAGCATAGTATACCAATATTGTAGCACTGAATATTTTATTGGAAAATTATAAAGAACTTAATACTAATGATTTGAGATAGCATTATAGCAGCTTTAAGAGAAAGTGTTAAACACACACAAAGTGTGTTTAATATCAATGTAGTAAAAGGACATAAAATTGAGAAAATTAGTATTGGTGTTGCTTTTGTCCACCAACAAGATGGATACTTTATAACAAATAGAGATATTCTACTTTATTTGCTCATATAATACTCTCTACACTTCTTTTTATAGGAGATAAAGATCATATGCACTTTGATCCACTTATCTCAGTCATTGTCATCATTTTGCATTGCCATATGGATTTATCTAAAAATATCAAGCACACTCTGTTATAAATATGTCATCTTACAGTATTTTAATATCAATTTGATACCCTTTAGCCGAATAAACTTTCAAGTGCCTCCATTACATTTGGTTTAATATTTTGAAAGTATCATAGGTAGACTATTCAGGCATCACTTTTTTCATCACACCTATCAAAATAATTGACCACAAGTGTCTCTCACAAAATTCATTCGCTTGGGCCTTCTCATTTGTGCTATTGAATCTAGTAGTTCCTCTTGTGAGGTTAGTAGTTATCTAATAGTCTATCATGCCTTTGAGTCGCAAGGGAATGAATCGATTGCACAATTATTTTGCATGACTATTTTATCCCAGATCAAACTTCCATGTCCTCTCTTTCTGTGTTTACTTTAACAGATGTTGTTAGCATAATATGTAATAATAGTTAATTCAGTCTTGAATGCCTTCAGTTTGTCTTGATTAATGATTATCATTTTTTTTTAACTTGTGTTAATGTGTGCTAAACACATAGCAGAATATAATATGTAAAGCTCGGTAACTGGAGTATTCTATTTTCTGCTAATTTATTTGCCCCACTACCACTTTGGTTTCACTACTTTGGGCAATTCAGACTCAATTCATCACAGTTCTATTTTCTAATGCTTTCTCTGCAGGAACCTTGATCCTGTTGAATACTCCATCAGCCTGGTCATCAGTCATTTAATTATGAAAGCATTTCTCCAGAAAATTAATGTGCAAGTGAAAATGAAAACCACTATCTCACAAATAACTTTATCAATAATAAGCAAAATGATTCTTATCATTTATTTTTATTTAAAAATGCTTATGCCTAATTAATATTTTATTTTATATATTTGAATGTTTAAAAACAAGGAAGGAAAAGTCTCTGTCCCAATTCCTAAACATATTTCCTAAAGATAAATTGAGTAAGTACTCAATGAATGTCATTGATAGCTGCTCAGGAACTGTGATTTCAAGTGAAGTGATATGTAACAAGAGTAAGTCCATGAATTACAATATGCTCAAAGTCAGCTGGTTGATTTTCTTAATGCAGTAATGAAGCAAATTTGACCCAACCATCATTATTTGAAGATCTATCATATCATTATTGATTCTTGGTAGTATTTTTGTAAGTCTTTCTATAGTACACTTAGGTCACAAAACACTACTGTTTGGGAGCACTGGAGAGATAGTTTAACAGGTACAGCACTGTGTTATGGGAGGCCAACCCAGTCCAATCCACCAGGTAGGATCCCTGAATACAGAACCAGGAGTAAGCCCCTGAAAATCACCAGTTGTGACTCAGAAACAAAATAATAATATTTTAATAATTTAGTGCTGCTTTTTTTTACCGATTTTGAAATTTTATTTATTTTTTTTACCCAATAACATATTTTTTTTTAATTTTTTTTTTACAATTACAAAGATATACAATTAAAAAGTTCATTGGGTTTTGGTCATACAGTGTAGCAGCCCCATCCCGCCACCAGTGCCCATCTCCCACCAACGTCCCGGTCCCCCCCCTCCTCCCAGCCCTCCTCCATCGGTTCTTATTTCTTTCCATTATCTTCTCTTTTCTTCCAGACTATGGATTACAGAACAACATTAAGGGTTGTCTGTGTATCCTTTTGCCATTAATGCTCAGTTCTAGGTTGGCTTTACCCTCACATTGTTAGCACACTGCCATTTTCTGTTTACCTAGCCTCTGACCCAGTTTTGATTCCACCTTGCAGGCCCTTGATTTCTTACGGATATTTATCTTTTTTTTTTTTCTTGTCTTCCACTCGGTGTAGTACTGGTTTATCGTCCATACAAATTCAGGATTGTTTGGTCAATTTCTTTGAAGAATGTCTGGGTCCCAAGGGCTGCATTGATCTGTATAGGCTCGGGTTCCATTTTGACAATGTTGATCTCCCCATGAGCAGGGAAGCGTTTCCATTTCCTTGTGTCCTCTTTTATCTATTGGAGCAGTGTCTTGTGTTTTCTTTGTACAGGTCCTTTACACCTGGTAAGTTGATTCCTAGGATTTGTTCTGTGGCACATGGAAGTCCAAGCCAAAACCGGTCAGATCCTAGTGACTCTAAAACCTGAGGACCTACGCAGTCTGTTCAAGCTCTTCCAGGAAATAGAAGAAACAGAAACACTCCAAATTCCAGGCAAATCACCCTGAACCAAAGCAGGGAGAGAACCAAAGAACTACAGAAATATCAGAAACGGTGCTAAGATATCAACAAAAACTAGCAAACAGAATCCAAAGACTCATCAAGAGTATACATCATACCAAGTGGATCTCCCGGTATCAAATGGTTCAACATTCGCAAGTCAATAACATAATACATCATATCGATAAGAGAAAAAAAAACCAATCTATCAAAACGCAGAAAGCATTTGACAAGATCCAGCACCCGTTCATGATTAAAACCCTCCAGAAAATGGGAATTGAAGGGACTTTCCTCAAGATAGTTACAGCCATCTACCAAAAGCCCACAGTGAGCATCATTCTCAATGGGGAAAGTTGAAGCCCCTGAGATCAGGGACAAGACAAGGTTGCCCACTCTCACCTCTTTTATTCATATAGTACTGGAGTACTTGCCATACAATCAGAGAAGAAAAAGGACATCAAGGGCATCAGATAGGCAAGGAAGAGTCAAGCTATTTATTTGCAGAGACATGATATATACCTAGAGAACCCTAAACTCTACCAAAAAACTCCTAGAAACAATAGGCGCATATAGTAGAGTGGCAGGATACAAAATCAACACAAAAAGTCGGTGGCTTTCCTATATACAAATTTAGTGCTGCTTTTCTGATAAGTATATACAGAAAAATATTTCATAGTGGTAACTTGATTATATACTATAGATAAGTATATAAACTAAGATGCAGAAATAAAATAAGTAAAATACATATGATTATTGATCTAGCGTTTTGCCTTCCTTAAAGCAACGTGAGAAAACATTTTTCATTTTTATGGTGACCACTTCATTAATAATATTAATTTCAAAAATGTCTGATTACAGTAGCTTGTAAAACAGGAAAACATCCTCTCTGAGAGGAATATTTTCTTCACAGAGCCCCAACTGTAAAAAAAGTCAGAAAAAAAACCTTCTACAAATATCTGTCATAGATTAAATGACATAATTTGGCTTTGATTATGTGAATCTGAGAAATGCTGTGAGCTATAATAGATTTCAATTGTAGTTTCAAAACTATTCATATATCCGAAGGGTATTTTTAGTCTCCAAATTATAATCTACAGGACATCAAAAGTTGATAAAATTTAATATGATTAATGTCATTCTTATTTAACACAAAAGTAGACAATTTATAAGAATGCCTCTTGTCTCACACTGTAAGTTGAATTATTGGTCTTGGCCATTGCCACGCGGTTCATCAATAATTGCTGTATTTAGAGGTGACTACAAGAGTATGCCACCCACACGGCAAGCCTGGCAAGCTACCCGTGTCATATTTGATATGCCAAATACCAGTAACAATTATATTAGGTCATTCCCATGACTTAATATAGTGTTTTAAGGCTCTTTATGTTCCTGGAGCAAGCAGGCGCCCTTGGGCTCTACTAACATGAGACAGGACATATGGAGATATTACTGATGCCCGATCAACCAAATAGATGATGAATGGGAAGATGATGATAGTGATAGTGATAGTGATATTGAAAGTGATAGAGTTACAAAAGCTCACCTAGCATGCAACACAGAGGCATGAAAAGAAAGTGTGATACTTGGTTGATAAATCTTGAAGGTGTGCCTTCTGATTCTCCAGGAAGTGGAGCACATGGCATATTTGCAGAAACTTGTATTTTTAATCATCCATTAGTTTATATTCTTCAAATGGAAGCTAAGGCATGTTATGCAGACTACTTTTCCTTGTTATTGCATGACCTTTTGATTTCTTCCAAGTTTCTTAGACTCTATCAAAGGAAACGATTTTAAAGGAAGGAGATTTATTTTCTGAAGGTGATATAATGTGACATTTGCATTTTGCTTATTGTCATAAATAAATGGTTTAATTGTGACTGAGAAAGTGGCGTACTTATTCACGGTTCTCATTATTATTGGGCAGCTTTTCATCTGTTGTGATTGTATCTTTGTTGTAATTGATGTCGTGCTCTTATTAATGACTATAATGGAAAACTCCAGAATAGATATACTATTACCAGTTTGCACTTATAAAATTCATAGAGAGCCAAATCACATTCGCTGCTTGATTTTTCCAGAGCAGTCAATTTGCCCTCACTGACAAAAATTTAAATCTTAACATTGAAAGATCCTGGAGAGTGTGTGCCTCCAGATTTTAAAAAGGGGGTGCCAAGGTGGGTGGAGGAAGCTAGACTTTCATTGTTGAAATGTTAAAAATATACTTGGATTTCTATGAACCAGCAACCCCAGGGCATATAACTGCTAAATTTGCAGCTGACAGTTTATAAGTATTTTAATTTTTATACAACATCACTATGAGCTATTTTTTTTGCTTTAAATGACTAATGTGCCCAGGAAATTAGTACAGGGTTAAAAACACATCCTAAGCATCACTGTGGAGAATTCCTGGATGCATATTCGGAGGCGCCCTGGCCCTCAACACAGCTGGCTGGGTACCTTGAGATTCCTAAGTACCAGTCAGTGGCCCAGGTAATGGAGCACTGCAGGCTGCGAGCAGCACTCAGACCTTCCATTGAACCATAGGTGAGAATAACTGAGAATCAGTGGGATGGACCACTGGACATGTGAGTACTCCTGTGGGACCCCGAAAGTATAACTAAATAAAAATTACCATGGTTTATCAATACTTAGTATGAATTTAGTTTTTATGATTGAAGTAATAAACTATTTTAAGGTTATCACTATAGTTCTCACTTGAGTAATTCTCCCCTTTGTATCATTATCATCAACAGCATACCATAGTGACCCTTACTACCATTATCATTTCATCATTTCCAGTTCTCTTCTATCTTCCCTCTCTTCCTCTGCCTCTCTTCTTTCCCATTTTCTTTTTCTTTCTTTCTTTCTTTCTTTCTTTCTTTTTCTTTCTTTCTTTCTTTCTTTCTTTCTTTCTTTCTTTCTTTCTTTTCTTTCTTTCTTTCTTTCTTTCTTTCCTTTCTTTCTTTCTTTCTTTCTTTCTTTCTTTCTTTCTTTCTTTCTTTCTTTCTTTCTTTTCTTTCTTTCTTTTCTTTCTTTCTTTCTTTCTTTCTTTCTTTCCTTTCTGCTGTTATTACCAAGCAGGCTGCTCTATAGTGTCTTACTACTAATGCTAAAAATTAGTTGTAACTTGAGATCATAATTTCAGTTGTTTATTTTTTTTTTTTTTGGGTCACACATGGCGATGCTCAGGGGTTACTCCTGGCTCTTCACTCAGGAATTACTCCTGGCGGTGCTTGGGGAACCATATGGGATGCCGAGGATCGAACCTGGGTTTTCGCGTGCAAGGCAAATGCCCTACCAGCTATGCTATTGCTGTGGCCCCCATAATTTCAGTTTTAATTCCTTTAAAATATTTTGTGAAAATAGATATTAGCTGATGATGCATTTTCTATCCAGAATCTTGATCACTTGATCACTTGAATCCCGTTCTTCATCGATTTGCTCAAGCGGGCCCAGTAACATTTCCATTGGACCCTATCACGTGCCAATGTAGCCCATGGCATCTGGTTGATTCAGGAATATGAAGAGCCTCAAACCGTTCATTCAGGGTCTTAACAAGGAAGTCTGACCATCTTGTAGGTGGGCGGCCACGTGATCTTTTGACATCCGTGGGATCCAGTCGTTAAAGGCTCTAGTCCAGCGGTTGTCTCCAAATCGCATTACAAGCCCAGCCCATCTGATTTTCGATGCCTTGGCAAACGAGACAGCGTCCCTGATTCTGGAATAGTGCGGGGTCGAACTCCGGTTCCTTCACTCACTTGAGTGAGGCGTGATATTCCAAGCTAGCTCTTTCGATGCCTCTCTGGGAGTCCCATAGCATTCTCATCCTGCTTTCGTAGGGCCCAGGTCTCTGGGCGTATGTTAATGCAGGGAGAACGGTGGAGTCAAAGAGATGTGCCCGGGCTGGAGGTTCTTTGTCCTTTTAGCTATTTCTTCGATGCCTTTGAAGGCATTCCATGCCGCTCTCTTCCTCCTGTGCAGCTCAGGTTTTAGGTCGTTCATCATGTTGACTTCTCGACCTAGGTACACATAACTGCTGCATTCAGAGATGTTTGTTCCATTGAGGTGAATGGGGCCTCAGGAACTAGTTCATTTCTCATGAACATAGTTTTCTTCAGATTCAGCTGTAAACCTACCTTTCCACTTCTTGGTCAAAGTCAGCCAGCTTTGGCTATTTGGCTAATGTTTGGTGTTATTAAAGCGTGTATCAGCGGCGGGGTGGTGTAGTGCCGCCATCTATCTTCACTCCCATTCCTTCCCATTCTAATTGTCTCATGATGTTCCGAGGGTGGCACTGAAGAGTTTTGGTGAGATGGTATCACCCTGTCGAACCCCTCTTTTGACATCATGATCACTTCTTTGTAGAATGGTGAGATCCTGGTGGTGAATCCGTAATACAGCTCACGAAGGATCTTGATGTATTGGGTTTTGAACACCCTGTTTGACTAGGGCTTGATGACTCCTTCAGTCTCCACAGAATCAAAGGCTTTCTGTAAATCAATGAGCGTGAGACAGGCGGCATCTTGTTCCCCTACAAACCACAATGAGCTTGGTTACTGTGTGGATATGGTCGTTGTGCTGATCCTTTCCGGAAACCTGTTTGCTCCATGGTTGTCCTTCATCTAGTGTTCTGCTAATCCTGTTCAGGATGACTCGTGTAAACAGCTTATAAATGATGGACAACAGGCAGATGGGGCAATAGTTGCCGATGTCGTGAATGTCTCCCTTCTTGAACAGGAGAACTGTCCTGATGGTTTTCCATTGGGAGGGCACCTTGCATTCGGACAGGTAGCGTGTGAAGAGCCGAGCTAGTGTATTGATGAGTACCGATGGCAGATTCTTCAAGTGTTCTGGTCTGACTGTGTCTGGGCTGGTGCTGTTCCCTTCTTGACCAACGAGATGGCATGTCAGATTTCAGAAGGGAGGAGCGTTGGGATGACTATCCATCCTGTGGAATTTGTTATGTGGGCGGTGGATGTGGCTATCAAAGGATTTGAGTAGAAGTCATGGATAATCTTCTCCATTGCCTTTCTGGAAGATGTGATAGATCCATCAGGGCATCGGGGGCGTCATCTTGGTCTTATAGTTGGCAAAAGACACGGAGCAGTGCGAATGCTTTTCCTGGCTTCTGCTGCATCTTCCGTATTTCTGCTCTTCTGTCTTTGAGGTCTGCTTTTATCTCTTCTCTGCACTGTTTAGCAAGCTTGGATGTTAGCATTTGGTCTCCTGAGGCTCGTGCCTTGCCACGTTGGCAAATGAGCTCAAGAGTTTCTGAAGACAAAGCGTCCTTTTGTGTCTTTCTCTCTCTCTGCATTCTTCGCACAATCTGGAGGTGCTGAACCAGTCGGTTGTATTCTTCATCGATGTCATCAATGATGGTATCTTCCCATGTTGCGCAATGTTGCCAAAGAATTCCCAGTTGGTGGTCGTTCTGGGAGTTCTCTTCTTAAACTTTGCAGCTTTTTCCCCGTTGCGGGGAGGTAGAATTTTGCATGAAGGGGGACTGTGGTCCGATCCTGGCTGGAATTTTGGATGACAGCAACATCGGTCGACAAACCGTCGATTAAAGATGATGTGGTCAATTTCATTGGGGAATTGTCCGCCAGGAGGATTCCCATGTCCAACGTTTCGCTTCAGCCTTCTGAAACTGTGAGTTCCCATGAATGGTCTTGGTGGACATGATGAACTCAGAGAGTCTCTCACCCTGTTCGTTCCATTCTAGGCCATGGGTCCGTGTGGGTTCTTCAGCCCGATCTTCTTGGTCCTATCTTGGCATTAAAATCACCGACTATGATCTTGTAGAGAGGGTGTCATCTTTTTATAGAACTCCAATTCCATGTAGAATTTCTCAATTTCATCTTCTTTGTATGTGCATGTTGGTGCATAGACAATGAAGATAGAAATACTGGCAGTGGGCCACATCTCCTCAAGTGTAATCGTCCTATTCGGTTTGTTAGGCATTCAAATGAATCAATGTTGACAGCCATGTTCGTGTTGACAAGGACACCAACACCACCGGTGCCTCTTTCATCACATGTTCCAAGGAACAATTCTTCTCTGGTGTCAAATACAGCATGATGCGACTGGCGCTTCCTCGTCTCAGTCAGACCAATGATGTCATACTTGATCTTTTGTGCTTGCACCATCAGGTCCCTCAATATATGCTTCCGATGCCAGCGTACGTGCTTGAAAGTACAGACAGTCATTTTAGTCCTTCTTCGTTTTGGCAGCCTAGGACAGCCATGAAATTTTATCAGGCACTGCTTGTTTGCCTTTCTTACTGCTGCCGTATTAAGGGCTCTTTCGGGGTCAGGAAAATAAACATTTTTGTTACTGGATTTGGCATATCGAACACCATCGGACAGCTTGCCAGGTTCTGCCATGCGGGGGGCTATATTCTCATCCAGAATCTATTTAAACAATATTATATCACATTATAGTAATATGATTTTAATGCCTTTAGTCATAATGAACTTTTTCAGAATTCTAATGTGTTAGAAATATCTCTAATAGTCAGTCACTAAGGTAAAGGTACTGAAAAGGGCATATTGGACTCCCTTCCACACTTGGGAAACAAGAACATGTTTATATCTTCAGATCATCATTATTCCTACTTCCAAACCCCACAGTCACCACACCAACAGTTCTCTGGGGTAAAACTCCCACAAGTGTCACTCGGATAACAGGAAACTTCCTCAGCTCAAAAGCTGAACTCTATGCAATGCAGGATAAAGGCTGCCTTGGGATAGCGAAAGGGAAAAAAGTTCAACCATGGATAATGGAATGGGGAGAAAAGGAAGCTAGTGGCTCTTTACGTGTTTACTCTTTAACTGTAAGTAATTTTTACAGAAGTGCTATGGAATAAAATGTACACGCACAGTTGGCATGTGGCGTCCAGGAAATATAGCATTTGTTAGGGTGTCCTGATCATAGGCAACGTGTGACTGAGCCTGAGGTGGGTTGCAGTTCTGACAGTATTTTAGAAGATGTCCAGGAATAGCTTACGAAAAAAACTGCATGACATGATAAAATATCAAGAGAACAAAGGCTAGAGGTCACTCCTACTTTCAGATAGTGTCCACTAGGCTCTCTGTGGGACACTTAAAGCTGTCAACTGTGGATGTGGTAGGATTTGACTTTCCAGAAACACTTTTATGGAGTCAGTTTTAAATTTTTTTAGAAAAACTTTCAAAACTTAGATGATTTAATTCAGTCTCTCTAGAGGATCGAATGAAAAATGAATATCTGCCTTAATAGCATATAAATGTCTTACATTGCTTTTTTTTAGGTCACACCCAGTGATGCCAGGGATTACTCCTGGCTCTGTACTCAGGAATTCCTCCTGGAAGTGCTTGGGGAGATGATAAGGGATACTGGGGATCAAACCTGGGTCAGCAGTGTGCAAGGCAAGCAAACACCCTACCTGCTGGACTATCGCTCTGGCCAAATGTCTTACATTGCTACATTACTAAATTATAATACTTGATTTTTTCCACACCTAGCAGTACTAACGGTTGTACCTGACTCTGAACTCAGGAATCACTCCTCGTGGACTCAGGAGACATGCAGGATGCAGGGGGTTCAAACTGGGAACTTTGCTGCACGCAAGGGATAACATATCCTCTGTTCTGCCTCTCCAACCCAAACTACTGACCATACTTTACATTCTTTTTTAAAAAATATTTTTCTAATTATACACCACCGTGAGATATACAATTATAAAACAGTTCATTAGGGCTTCAGTCACACAGTGTTCCAGCACCCATCCCACCACCAGTACACATTTCCCACCACAAATGTACCCTGATTCCCTCCCTCCTCCCCTAGTATGCCTCTATGGAAGGCACTTTGCTTCTCTCTCTCTTTATCTCTCCCTCTCTCTCTCTCCCTACTCCTACACATTGTGGCTTGCAATACATACATTGAGAAGTTATCATTTATCTCATTTTGCCTACATTCAATGCTCAGTTCTAGACTAGTATTATTATTTCCAATAATTATTAGCACACTAGTTCTTTGTTTTACCTAACCTCTGACTCCCACATACTTGTGGTATATTTCACCCAGTGACAAGTTTTCCTGATCCATGTTTTGCTTGGCCTTTAGTATTTGTATTATAGTATTTTTTTAATTTCCTGCAAAAGAATGCAGTCATTCTATATTTATCCTTTTCTCTCTGTCTAATTTCACTCAACTTCATCCTCACAAAACAATTTCATGTAGACTCACAGAGAATGGGACCTCTAGATTGTACAAGAGTTGAAGTTTTAATTATGCATGTGGCAGACCCCAATTCAAATTGCATCCTTGTTACCATGGCAAGTGGTTCACTGAACACCCAGAGGAATCATGAAGTGCACACAGCCAGGAGAAAAACTGAGTACAACTGGGTATGACCCAACATGCTCCCATCAAAAAAAGATAAAGCATGATATGGACATATGGACACCATTGTATGTTAATGTGCACATATTTATTTATTCTTATTATCTTTACCAAGTTCTAAGATGATTTAAATGTCTGCCTAAAATTTTACAACTATTGGAAAATGTTTTAATTATATGAACTCATTTTTATCCCGAGATTCATGAAATAATTAAGCTGCTAAATCCAAGTCCTTTTTTTTTGCATTTACTTTTTCTTTATCAATTTTGTTACCATGGTTATTCATTTACAGAGATTTACTACTAATCACTTATATTTACTTTTAATCACATTTCTATAAAGATTTCTTTTCATGAAACTTCAGATGAGAATGATATATATCTATAATAAAATTTTCCCCAGTGACTCCATGTTAAAACTCTTACCAAGTTGCCTTATTTTCCTAACTTATAAAGATGCTTAATTATTGAAATCTTTACTGTAGAGAATTGTTAAGGTTAAATAATATAAATATTTAGCGCCTTTGAAATTGGTGCCAGTTGCAATTTGTATTGACTAAACACTAGGAGATTATTTTAATACCTCAGCCACCCATTTAAAAAGTACTCTTTCCAACTGAGTGTCACTTATTACTTTTCTTCTCAGTTAGAGTAAAAGGTGACATATTTTCCACATACCATATTCCCATGACCTGATAGACAGGGTTGAGGCTTTTCATGGTCCTGGATCAAGTAGATGCCCTTGGACTACACAAGCTCGGAGATGTTACCGGTGCCTGCTAGAGCAAAGCGATGAACAACAGGTGACAAGTGATACAGGTGATAGTCATTAGACAAGATGTTGGTGACACAAGACATATGCATGCATATAAATGAAATGTCACTTGATCACTTGAATCCTGTTATTCATCGATTTGCTCGAGCGGGCGCCAGTAACATTTCCATTGGAACCTATCACGTGCCAATGTAGCCAAATGGCATCTGGTTGATTCAGGAATATGAAGAACCTCAAACCTTCAGGATCTTTACAAGGAAGTCTGACCACCTTGTAGCTGGGTGGCCACGTGATCTTTTGACATCCTGTGGGATCAAGTCGGTAATGGCTCTAGTCCAGCGGTTGTCTCCAAATCGCATTACATGTCCAGCTCATCAGATTTTTTTTTTTTTTTTGCTTTTTGGGTCACGCCCGGCGATGCTCAGGGGTTACTCCTGGCTCTGCACTCAGGAATTACTCCTGGCGGTGCTTGGGGGGACCATATGGGATGCCGGGGATCGAACCCTGGCCGGCATAGGCCGGGCCGCAAGGGCAAACACGCTTATCCGCTGGGCTATCGCCCCGCCACAGCCCATCAGATTTTCGATGCCTTGGCAAATGAGACAGCGTCCCTGATTCTGGAATAGCGACGGAGGTCAGAACTCCGGATTCCTTCTCTCACTTGAGTGAGGCGTGATATTCCAAGCATAGATCTTTCAATTCCTCTCTGGGAGACCCGAATAGCATTCTCATCCTGCTTTCATAGGGCCCAGGTCTCTGAGGCCTACGTTAATGCAGGGAGAACGGTGGAGTCAAAGAGATGTGCCCGGAGCCGAAGGTTCTTTGTCCTTTTTAGCTATTTCTTCGATGCCTTTGAAGGCATTCCATGCCGCTCTCTTCCTCCTGAGCAGCTCAGGTTTTAGGTCGTTCATCATGTTGATTTCTCTACCAAGGTACACATAACTGCTGCATTCAGAGATGTTTGTTCCATTGAGAGTGAATGGGGTCTCTGGAACTAGTTCATTCTTCATGAACATAGTTTTCTTTAGATTCAGCTGTAGACCGATCTTTCCACATTCTTGGTCAAAGTCAGCCAGCATTTGTGTCGCTTGGCTAATATTTGGTGTTATTAGAACAATGTCATCAGCAAAGCGGAGGTGGTGTAGTTGCTGACCATCTATCTTCACTCCCATTCCTTCCCATTCTAATTGTCATATGATGTTCTCGTGGGTGGCGCTGAAGAGTTTTGGTGAAATGGTATCACCATGTCGAAACCCTCTTTTCACATTAATGATCACTTCTTTGTAGAATGGTGAGATCCTGGTGGTGAATCGATAATACAGCTCACGAAGGATCTTGATGTATTGGTTTGAGCACCCTGTTTGGCTAGGGCTTCGATAACTGCTTCAGTCTCCACAGAATCAATGAACGTGAAACAGAGCTGCATCTTGTACTCCCTACATACCTCGATGAGCTTGGTTACTGTGTGGATATGGTCGATTGTTCTGAATCCTTTCCGGAAGCCTGCTTGCTCGCATGGTTGTCCTTCATCTAGTGTTCTGCTAATCCTGTTCAGGATGACTCGTGTAAACAGCTTGTAGATGACGGACAACAGGCAGATAGGGCGATAGTTGCCGATGTCGTGAATGGCTCCTTCTTGAACAGTAGAACTGTCCTGATGGTTTGCCATTGGGAGGGCACATTGCATTCGGACAGGTAGCATGTGAAGAGCCGAGCTAGGGTATTGATGAGTACCGGCGGCAGATTCTTCAGGTGTTCGGGTCTGACTTTGTCTGGGCCTGGTGCTGTTCCCTTCTTTACCTAGGAGATGGCATGTCAGATTTCAGAAGGGAGAACGTTGGGAATGACATATCCATCCTGTGGAATTTGGTATGTGGGCAATTGGATGTGGCTATCAAAGAGATTTGAGTAGAAGTCCTGGATAATCTTCTCCATTGCCTTTCTGGAAGATGTGATAGATCCATCAGGGCGTCAGAGGGCAGTCATCTTGGTCTTATAGTTGGCAAAGGACAGGCGGGCAGTGCGAATGCTTTTCCCGGCTTCTGCTGCATCTTTTAGTATTTCTGCTCTTCTGTCTTTGAGGTCTCCTTTTATTGCTTTTCTGCACCGTTTAGCAAGCTTGGATGTTAGCATTTGGTCTCTTGAGGCTCGCGCCTTGCCATGTTGGTGAATGAGCTCGAGAGTTTCTGAAGACAGGTGTTCTTTTGTGTATTTTTCTCTCTTGGCATTCTTCACACAATCATGGAGGTGCTGAACCAGTCAGTTGTATTCTTCATCGATGTCGTCAATGATGGTATCTTCCCATGTTGCTGCAATGGTGCCAAAGAGTTCCCAGTTGGTGGTCGTTCTGGGAGTTCTCTTCTTAAACTTTGTAGCCTTTTTCCCCATTACGGGAAGTAGAATTTTGCATGAAGGAGACGGTGGTCCGATCCTGTTTGGAATTTGGGGATGACAGCTACATCGGTTAGACAAAACCGTCGATTGAAGATGATGTGGTCAATATCCAGCATTTCGCTTCAGCTTTCTGGAACTGTGAGTTCCCATGAATGGTCTTGGTGGACATGATGAACTCAGAGAGTCTCTCACCCTGTTCGTTCCATTCTAGGCCATGCGTCCCGATGTGGAGTTCTTCAGCCGATCTTCTTGGTCCTATCTTGGCATTAAAATCACGGACTATGATCTTGTAGAAGGTGTGAACTATTTTATAGAACTCCTCCAATTCCATGTAGAATTTCTCAATTTCATCGTCTCTGTATATGGATATTGGTGCATAGACAATGAAGATAGAAATTGCTGGCCACATCTCTTCAAGTGTAATTGTCCTATTCGGTCTGTTAGGCATTCTAATGAATCAATGTTTACGGCCATGTTCGTGTTGACAAGGACACCAATGCCACAGATGCCTCTTTCGTCGCATGTTCCAAGGAACAATTCTTCTCCGGTGTCAAATACAGCATGATGGAACTGGCGCCTCATCGTCTCAGTCAGACCAATGATGTCGTACTTGATCTTTTTCACTTGCAATGAAATGTACTTCCTGCTAATAGAAAGAGAAACAATTAAGGGGCATGCTTTAAAGCTTATTGTATATACACTTTTTTTTTTGCAGAAATAAAAAAACTTTTAATAGTGAAATACAAAGGAGATTCCGGCATGGAACAAATGACAAGGTCTCAAATCAGCCTCAAGGAGTTAAGTGTAGGAAGGAAAATCGTGGCCGGTCCACCTACAAGATGGTCAGACTTCTTTGTCAAACAAATGGTTTGAGGTTCTTCAAACCTTTCCGACTTGTTCCTCTGAACAAACGGTTTGAGGATCTTCGTATTCCTCAAGTAAGCAGATGCCATTGGCATACACTGGCGCATGATATGGTCAAATGGAAACATTGCTGGTGCCTGCTCGAGCAAATCTATGAATAATGGGATGTCAAGTGATCGAGTGATAGGTCAGAAGACATTGGGACAGAGAGTCCATGTGGCTGACTGAGAATATCTGTGCTAAAGATGAGATAATTCTCCTGTAATTCTTTCTGAAGAATAAATAGCTTTGCAGACAGAATAAGATTGCTTCAGTTTCGTAAAATAGCTAATCTTTTTTAGATTTTATTAGAAGAAAATTAATTGATGCAATGTAGTGTTTTGGGTTTGGTTTGCTGTTACTGTCATCCCACCTACTTCACTCTGGGCAAGCATTCATAGCAAGTTGCTGTTTTTTCACAAGGACACAAATAAGCAACTCTTTCTTTGAAGTGAAATATCTAGATCCCAGGGCATGTAAATGAAATTATGTCTGATTTGCTAGGAGTACTAGCAATTAGAACTGGCAGATACTCCTAGAAAATCAGACACAATTTTATTTACCTGTCCCCCTGGTATCTAGATAGTCTGGATATAATGACAATTATGGTAACAGTAGAAATTGTGCATTTACACATAAACACATTGTACAGCATGTTTACACAAGGAGAATGATATTAGCATTACACGAGGTAATGCTAATATCATTCTATTTAAGTTCAATGGTATGTCATAAAAATGAGATCCATCAGATTTGAGATGTTTGCTCAAAGATGCACCAATCACATACCCTGGGAAATGTCTTTTGTAAAATTCTACAGGTTTACAACATGAGTCTTGATAGATTTTTCAGCTATCAGTTCTAGTATGAGTATTCAGAAGGAGAAAAATATGTTTGGCCAAGTTATGAAAATATGCTTGGTTATCTTTTCTCTCCCATTTAAGCACTATAGTATGGAAAATCTAAAAAGTTAAATTTGATCTTTTTTTCTAGTATATATTGAGATTCTTTGAATATATTGTATTTTTCCAATTATTTTCCATCTCCCTTACGTTATTGGTTTAGTGCAGGTACTTCATCAAACCTATTTCCCTAAAACATGGTTTGCGAACATATTTTGTCACCTATGACAAGATTGAGTACCACAAAAATCATGTGAGTAATGTATCTTGAACCCCAAAGCACTCAGTTCTATTGGAAGCACACATCATCTAAGCAACTACCTACTGAAGTTCTCTGTGACATTAACTATAAACAGAAATGCAAAAGAACAACAAAATTGCAATGCACCATACAAAAAACTTACTCTGATTTCATTTTAATCATGTTTCATTAAATATTATAATATGAATGATTACTTTGCAATGTCCCTTTTCCCAGAATCTGTTCTCTCAAACAATGTTTTTAAAATATATTTCATCTATATTAGAATTTAGAAGTATTCATCTTTCTCCCCCTGGGGAATATTAGGCAAAGCTGGTCTTTGTTTCCCCCTGAATTTATTTGCCTTAAATTCCTGTGAGACAACATTAACTGCAATTTTTAAGATCTCTATTTTGAAAGTTTGTTGACACTGCACTTGATGGTCTACTAACTAGAGTCAGGATGTATGGTTGGTATCGCTCTGCATTTTAAGCTGACATAATTGAGAAACTGATTGTGACATTTTAAACAAGTATGTAGTAAGTAGAGGTCATCCTATGAAGCTGAACTTGGGGAATTTCAGTACCTCAATGTTCTACCCAAGTGCTTTCAAGAGACTAGTGAGCATAGCATAGACTCCCTAATTCAGGACAACTTGGCACAAGGTCTAACTATGAGAGCACAGAAGAACATAAGGTATTTGACTACATACACAACAGTGCATCTCATTCCAGGGTGAACAGAAAGATATAAATAAGATTGGGTTAAAGAGAATATGAAGTTCTCCAGCCAACTTTTAAATGTCGGTGTTTAAGCCTGTTCCTGCTTATCTACTTCATTGCAAATCCTCAATATTTCTCCTAATGGCCTCTGGAAATGTTTTATAATGAGAAGCACATTTTCATAATCCGCATTGTGATCAAATTACTTTTGTCCGTGTCTTTCATTTAGCAATTATTAAATATACAAAGCCTAATTTGATAGGTAAAAACTGTTCATTTTGAAGCCACCCTGATTGTCGACTGTCAGCCACTGATATAGAATGACTCATTGTGCGAACACAATTAGAATCTTAAATACTAATGGAAGAGTGAATAAATGGAATTCAAGGGGCTTTCAGATCCATTAAATACACTAAAGCACACTTATAAAGTGCCTACACTCAATATTTTCTATACAATAACTGAAAATTGGAAAATCCTGACCAATGGTCCAGAAAGCTCTATTTTCTGAATTTATAATTTTTCTCTCTTCTTACTTATTGCCTTTCAAAAGAGTGATATAAATTAATTTGTTTCCAACCAGTTTGTGGCTCCCTGAGCAGGTTGAAGGAGTTTATTAACAAAATCAAACCTGAAATAAAACTTAGTCTGCAATAAATGGAAAATAATAAGGCAAAAATCCCATAAAATATAGACCCTTTTAGCTCCATCAACCTTGGGGCTAAGGGTGGTGTGTCTCAAATTTCTGTTGAAACCATAAAGATGGAGAAAAAATAATAGCAATCACTAACTCTCACATCCCAAAGAGAGGTGATGGATACTTCATGCTTGACTTAATAAAAGTTTGTAGCCCTATTCCTGTGACCCTCAGTCTTCTTTAACAGATCTATCACCTAAGAAAAGTCAAAATTTAAAAGTGACCCAAGGAATATAATAAACAAGGTACTGAATTAAACTTAAGCCACAGAACATTTCATTTTTTTCTCTATTTGTGCAAAGATAAAATGCAGTGTATCACAGGTTTTTAGCTATTCATTTAAATGTTTGAAGTACAGATGTTGTTATCTTCAATATTAGTCTTCACAGGAACTATACCAAAAGTGCCAAGGGTTGAATCCAGGACTTTGCTTATGCAAAACACATTTTTCCTCCTATATAAGTAACTACCCCCTTCTATAAATGTATTTCAGTAGGGAATGCCTGCAATGGGAATTCATGAATTACAAGTTGAAACAAGTTTCCTTTCAAATCAAAGAAAATCTGGCTCCAATGTTATTTGAGGATACAGCAGGCTCTTCAAGGAATGGATACTCACTACCATGCTCTCCCTAATTACACAAACTCAAAACTAATCCTCACCTACAGCACCCTCATCATCATCATTAACGTGTATAAAAACTGCATGAGAATCTTTAAATTGCCACCCCCAACCTAAGGAGAAAGAATATTACACTAGGTCCCAAACTTACAGGATAGCGTAATTATAGCCATCCTGCTGTAAACAAGCATAATCAAAGATCCCATAATATAGAGGTGTAGGCAATGTCTGTGACTAACACAACTTTCTGAAATCTACTGTGGACAAATAGAATGAAATTTGTCATTTGCATTCCGTGGTAATAAATGTGCCCTGCTTTCCTTTCAGAGAAGTGTCCTGAAATAACTCCATAAAATGGCAGAGGCTGCTTTTTAAAAACAGTTCAGGTAATAGCAACCATCTGGAGGAGCTGTGATACAGGGACAGGGCTAGCAACTCTGAATGCTTGGCAAGTTAAGTCCAGCTGGATCTGGGCATAAATAAAAAAGTTCAACTTGGATATATTCATTTGGAACTATTTGTGAAGAACAGTGGGGGAAGCTAGAAAAAATTAAAGATAGATTAGATAGAGAGAAATAGATAGATCGATAGATAGACAGACAGACAGACAGACAGACAGACAGACAGACAGACAGATAGATAGATAGATAGATAGACAGACAGATAGATAGATAGATAGATAGATAGATATAGATAGATAGATAGATAGATAGATAGATAGATAGATAGATAGATAGATAGATAGATAGATAGATAGATAGATAGATGTATAGTATTTGTGTATTTTTAAAATGATAGTGACTTTCCCACCTTAAAAGTTCTTAGTAACTGATGTCATTTTTCTATTACTCTCTAAAAACATTTTACTGATTTTGAATACAAGTTTTGTCATGTTTATATGAAAAGTGATATAATATAACTTATCTAAATGATCTAGATAGTCTTCTTAAGCTCAGTTTCAAATGAACAAATTTGTAAAAACAAAATTTATATGAATCAAATATTGTCAATCCTTTATCAATTTTCCTGTATTGTTTCAAAAAATGCATTGATAGAAAAGAATGATTACAAATGATCCAACTATACATACTATTGTACATGTTTATATAAGCGTAAATTTTATAAGTTTATATAAATGTTTATATGAATGTAAATTTCTAAAGATAAACAGTTTAAGATACTTGACTTTAAACACTTTCAATAGCTTTTTAAAAATGACTGGTAATCTGGTGCTACTGAAAATATACATTAACATGCTTGATGAGTGTGTGTTTGGCAGGATTGTTAAGACTCACAAAAAGGACCTGTTTGTTTGCACAGATCCCATAATAGGAATTTTCATGGGTTCCATATTTCTGCATTTATAAATGCATTTTAATAAAGGCTACAGTATTTACTATTTGAATTTTTTCTCAAAGAAATTATGCCACTATATTATCGGCTCATTCAGGTTGTAATATGGTTTCAGCATCTATATAGGCCAATTACTCCTTAATTTTACCTAACTGAGAAATAAATTACAAAATAAACAAAGGTATCACACTTCTAGCATATATACTGCTGTGAGACTAACCAGTAAATGAGACCAAATCAATCAACCAACGAACAATCCAGGGAAGGATAGATTATATGATGAAATGTAAAGATTAGACTATGAGGTCGAAAATAAGGATATCTGGTTATGAAGAATAAACTTTCCAAATCATCTGTTATTTTATAATTGTGTTGATATAAAAGAACAGTTTAGAGAAGAGGAGAATATATTTTCAAAACAAAGAGAACTGAATGTAGGAACTTAGAAAAATCTCACCAGATGCTTTGAATAATTTGCACTTAATGTTAAAGATTGCTCTGGATAAATTGCATATACACTTTGTCATTTCTTTTTTTAATCTAACTCTCTATATAGCATCACCTCAAATGCACCATGCTAACTTCCACCATATAAACAAAGTTCTTGGTTCCTTTTCTGAAGAAATTGAAAAAATGATAGCCAAGATAGAGATAAAGTTTAGCATGAATGCAGAAAATTAAAGAAATATTTGAAAATGTAAATAACTTATAACTTCAAAGAAATACATTCTCTGAAGAATGTTATTTAATTAAAAAAAAAAGGGCAAAAATGAACTACTCTGTCTAAAAGAGTATGGAATAAATAAGTTAACATATAGACAATAGATATGGCCATTAGAAGAATACAAGTTGGAGAAAAAATGAAAATTTATTTCCAATTCCTATAATATGGATGCACATAGAAGGCATTATGTAGAAGAAAATGATCCGGGCAAGACAAATACTGTATTATTTCACTCAAATCTGTTATGTAGATAAACCAAACAAAGAATAAACTCAGTAAACAAATCACAAACTAAATATTGAGATATACACAAATAGTAGTAACCAGAAGAGGGAATTTTTGATAATAAAAGAGGTCAATTATATGTAGTAGATAGATGTGAAATTTTAATTGTTGACATAATGTACCTTAGGAGTATATAATATAAATTGAATTATGAAAATATGAAATGAGTATCATATAATTCACTAATGCCCAGTAATATAGGATAAAAATCAATTGAAAAATGATCAAGTATGATTCATCCCGGGAATGCAAGGATGGTTCAACATTCGCAAGTCAATCACATAATACATCATATCAATAAAAAGAAAAAATAAAAACCATATGATCCTTTCAATAGATGCAGAGAAAGCATTTGACAAGATCCAAAACCCGTTCATGATTAAAACCCTCCAGAAAATGGGAATTGAAGGGACTTTACTCCAGATAGTTACAGCCATCTACCAAAAGCCCACAGCAAGCATCATTCTAAATGGGGAAAAGTTGAAAGCCTTCCCCCTGAGATCAGGGATAAGACAAGGTTGCCCACTCTCACCTCTCTTATCAATATAGTACTGGAAGTACTTGCCATAGCAATCAGAGAAGAAAAGGACATCAAGGGCATCCAGATAGGCAAGGAAGAAGTCAAGCTATCATTATTTGCAGATGACATGATATTATACCTAGAGAACCCTAAACTCTCTACAAAAAACTCCTAGAAACAATAGACGCACATAGTAGAGTGGCAGGATACAAAATCAACACCCAAAAGTCAGTGGCTTTCCTATATACAAATAACGAAAGAGAAGAAAGGGATATTAAGGAAACAATTCCATTCACAATTGTGCCACAGAAAATCAAATACCTAGGAATCAACATACCCAAGTGTGTAAAGAACCTGTACAAAGAAAACTACAAGACACTGCTCCAAGAGATAAAAGAGGACACAAGGAAATGAAAACATTCCCTGCTCATGGATGGGGAGAATCAACATTGTCAAAATGGTAATACTCCCTAGAGCTCTGTACAGATTCAATGCAGTCCCTATAAGGATACCGATGACATTCTTCAATGAAATTGACCAAACTCCTCTGAAATTTGTATGGAACAATAAACCCCCAAGGATAGCTAAAGCAATCCTCGGGAAAAAGAAGATGGGAGGCATCACCTTTCCCAACTTCAAACTGTACTATAAGGCAGTAGTAATTTAAAAAGCATGGTATTGGAATAAAAACAGACCTGTGGAGCTATGGAATAGAATTGAGTATCCTGACACACAACCTCAAACACATGATCATTTAATCTTTGATAAAGGTGCAATGAGTCTAAAATGGAGTAAGGAAAGCCTCTTCAACAAGTGGTGTTGGGAAAACTGGGCAGCTACATGTAAAAAATGAATTTGGACCTGTGTCTAACACCATGCACAAAAATCAGATCAAAATGGATTAAAGATCTCAATATCAAACTTGAATCCATAAAGTACATTGAAGAAAATATAGGAAAACCCCACCATGACATTGAAGCTACAGGCATCTTCAAAGGTGAAACATCACTAACAAAGCAACTAGAAGAAAAGATAAACATATGGGACTACATGAAACTTAAAAGCTTCTGCACCTCAAAAGAAACAGTGACTGAGATACAAAAAGCAGAACAAGAATGGGAAAAATATTCACCCAATACTCATCTGATAAGGGGTTAATATCCAGGATTTATCAGGCACTGGTAGAACTTTACAAGAAGAAAACAAACAACCCCATCAAAAAATGGGGAGAAGAAATGAACAGAAACTTCAGCAAGGAAGAAATTCGAATGGCCAAAAAACATATGAAAAAATGCTCATCATCACTAATCATCAGAGAGTTGCAAATCAAAACAACAATGAGATACCATTTTACACCACAGAGACTGGCACATATTCAAAGAGCAAGAACAACAAGTGCTGGTGTGGATGTGGGGAAAAGGGGACACTCATCCATTGTTGGTGGGAATGTCGGCTGGTACCGCCTTTCTGGAAAACAATATGGATTTTCTTCCAAAGACTAGAAATTGAACTCCCATTTGACCCAGCCATACCACTCCTGGGAATCTACTCTGGGAAACCGAAAATACGCAGCGGAAACACCATCCCTACTTTTATGTTCATAGCAGCACTATTCACAATAGCCAGACTCTGGAAGCAACCAGAGTGCCCGAAAGTCGACGACTGGATAAAGAAGCTTTGGTACATCTACACAATGGAATACTATGCAGCTGTTAGGAAAAAATGAAGTTATAAAATTTGCCTATAAATGGATGGACATGGAGAAGATTATGTTGAGTGAAATTAGCCAGAAGGAGAGAGACAGATACAGAATGACTGCATTTATCTGCATAACATAAATATATATGTACATATTATGATACCAATATCCAAGGTCAAGTGAAACATATATCAGGAGGTCTTCTCAAAGGTGGAAATTATCACAGACGTGTGGGAGTCAGAGGCTAGGTAAGACAGAAAATGGAATGGTGTGCTAACAATTGTCGAGGGTACTAATGCCAACCTAGAACTGAGCATTAAATAGAGGCAAAAGGATACACATGACAACCTTTTAATGTATGTTCTGTAATCCATAGTCTGGGGGGGAAGGAAAAGAGAAAGAGAGAGAAAGGGAAAGAAATAAAGAACCTGCCATGGAGGAGGGCTGGGGGAGGGGGAGGGCACCGGGGGGCGTTGGTGGTTGGAGGTGGGCACTGGTGGCGGGATGGGTGCTGGAACACTGTATGACCAAAACCCAAATATGAACTTTTTAATTGTAAATCTTTGTAACTGTAAAAATAAAAAAATTAAAAAAAAAGGAACGGTATCAAGACCTAAAAGTACAATAACTTATAAAAAACATTACCATAACAATATAAAATAAATAAGGATAAAGTAAAATGAATTTAAAATAAAAGAAAGAAGAAAAGAAGATAAGGAGAGAAAGAGAAGAGGAAAACATTGAGCGAAAAAAGGCGAGGTAAGGCAAGGTGGGAAGTTGAGAAGAGGAGACAATATGAGGGGAGAGGAGAGGAGAGGGCAACGATAAAAGATGATTCATACTCTTGACAACTGAGAAGATCAAAGTGGGCATCACCCTTTTACAGCCTAGATAAAGGAGTATTAGTAGTAACCAAGGTAGTACCAAGATTTGGAGTATTTTCATCTCCCTCTGCTTCCTGAGTGAGTTGTGTGGTTCTATTCCGTGACCATGTGCTATGCTCAGAGGGAAAGAAAAGGAAGAAAAAGGGTGGGTTGGGGCTGGTAAACACCAAGGATGCTGTCATATCTGGGCTTAGGTGATTTACACTGATTAATGGCTTTTATCTGTTCTCAAGTGCACAGCTACATTTATGTAAAAGAAAAAAAGAATATATGTTTCAGAGCTACATATAAGAATAGCTTTCTCTTAAAATTTTACTTTTTATCTTATTGTAACTGTATTTCATACGTTTTATTAAGTGTTTGTGTGCTGTGTTCAGGGTTGGGGGGCTATGTCTCTCCCTTAGGAATACTCTGCCAACTCAGCCATGTGATTCAATGCTCAAATTCGAATGTATGGAAAGTCACCAGAGATACACTTGTGGTGGTCTAGGGCTATGGCAAATAGTGTTAGGAGGGTTCTGCATTTCCTGGGACCCAGTTCAGTACTTCTCTCATGCAAGACATGTACTTAAGATTTTTAGCTATCTTCCCAACACCTGGATCACACCCTCTTAAAGAAAATTATGTTAGACTTTAAATCCTTCACCACTTACTCAGAATGCTCAGAATGTCAGTAAACAAACAATTTAATTAATACAAGTAATAATTTTATGAATGTATTTAATATTCTCAGAAGGATGAATAAAAAGAAAGAAGAAATACTGATAAAATGGATAAAGGTAGATAGGTAAGAAAAAGGGAGGGAAGGAATATAGAACAAGGGGCAGAAAAGAAACAAAGGAGGGAGGGATCAATGTTGGAGAGAAAGAAAAGAATAAACTAAATGGAATTGGTGTGATTTTATTGCAACTAAAATAAGAAACTTGGGTACCAATGTAAATGCTTTTGATTATAACCAAATACACCATGTGTTTGCAATACTCTGAACTTAATGCATAAATAAAATGGTATTCACAATGAAGATACATGAATATGAGTAAAAATAACAGCTTTCTCCATAAATTTCATGCATATCTTGAAAATTCATTATTTCCTTTTCTGAGTATTTTTTATTGTCAAAATAGTTCCAAGTATTCTATTACTTAAATGGATGAATCATTCATAGCTAAGTAATTCAACTCAAGTACAGCAGTACGAGATAGTTGCATGCTGATTTAGTTTACTTTCCTATTGCTATGAAAGACACAAATTAGATAAGGGAACATTGTAGGATACTATTAATGAAATAAGTTATGTCTAATGTTGCCAATTTTATTGATTTGTTTATATAGTTTTATCAAATATTTTGGCTTCAGTATTTAGAGGTCATCAGTGATATAAAGTTATAGCTATAGATATGGATGTAGATATAGATATACACATATATCATTTGTACATATGTGTGTATATATATGCATGTCTAGGTATATATGCATATATATGTATATGAACACACACAAATATTTAGCAGAAGTGTGGCCATGGACTGTGAGGAAAGAAGTAAACAGATTTCTGGAGAAAGTGGTTTGTTTCAGACAGTTTTGAAAGAATTCCACCTGGTCAAATGATTGTAAATCTTTTGATTGTTAGAAAAATGTATGCAAGTAACTTATGTTTTCAATGTTTCTTGTAAAAACTTTTAACAAACTTTCTCAGATAATTGAATTATTATTTAATGAAGAAGCACATTAGACATTTTGGATACATTTTAGGCCTACAGATTAGGGAAACTATTCCATTCATTCCTTTTTCCGTAGGCACCTTGCAGCATATTAGAATCTTCTATAGAAAAAAAAAACTATAGATTTTGCATAAAGAAATAATCAAGATTATTTGTGATTATTATTAGCTATGTTTTAAAAAATAAAATGATCAGTATGAATAATAAAATGAAATTCCAGAGTTAAAAATGCAGATGTATATTATAGTAGTAGTAAAGGTTTGTTATTATAAAACTTCTATTTACAATTTTCTGGTTAGAAAATTGTACTACTATTTTCTAGGAGTTCAATTAGTACTACTAGTACTAATTACTAGTACAATCATTACTACTAGGAGAGAGTAGTGGGTTCATTTCTGTCATCTCCCATGATCCCCCATCACTATCTAGAATAACTTCTTAGTGCAGAGCCAGGAGTAACCCTTGAGAATCACTGGGAGCATCACTGGATGTGTGTGACCCAAAAAAATACCAAAAACACCTATCTTGCTTCATCAAAAAAATTAAAATTTAAAAAATAAAAATAATAATAAAATACTCTAGTTATCATGTATCATAGCGTCATTTAACAGATATTTTGGACTTAATTAAAAGCAAAGAGCACCCAAATGAGGCTAGCGGCCAAACTGTGGTTAATTATATCCAAGAAAACTGCCATCATCTCTGTAATATCTCTCCAAACTTTACTTAGATACCTCTTTAGAGAGAAATTTCTACAACCATTTTCATCAATGATGATGGCCTGTGGTTTTGTATCACTATATAGCAGATTTTTAAATATTAAATTTGAGTACTCTTTCCTCTTTAGATTTTGTATTACAGTTTGGGAAGGATTAGTATTCAATCCTTAAATATTTGGTACAACTTGCCAGTTAAACCTTCTGGTCCTGAGCTTTTATTCACTAGAAGGATTTTTTTGTTTGTTTTGTTTTGTTACTGATCATTTTTTATTAGTAACTAAAATGTTCAGAATTCCTATTTTATTCTTGTTAAATTACTAAATCAATATTTCTTAGATACTTTCCATATCTTCTAGTGTTTCCAATTTGTTTTAACGCAATACGCTTCTCCTTTTCCTTTTTATTCTCTGTACTTATGCCTGGAACACTTCTCAGTTTGATTCCTTCCGCCTTAAGCAGATACTTGGTGACCACTTTAAATGTTTTAGCCAATGTAGTGGGACAAGGACAATTAGTACAGAGCTGGGGAAAGCAAGAGTAAAGCTGCTTATCCTCCGAGTCAAAGGGCAAACCTCATGGAAAAGAATATCATTTAAATGTCTCCACTACAATTTAATATAAATATTGTGGTTTATAATGTCGTTTATGATGGTTTGTTGCAGGAATGCAATAGTCAAACACCAATCTCATCTTCATTACACCTTTCCTCCACCAATGTCTCAATTTTCCCAACCTCCCCTTTAGCCTGCCTTCATAGCAGTCCCTAAATAATTTATTGTATATTTCTTGCAATCAGTATTTGCAAACAAATGATTAAAAAAGTTTTCTTTGAAAACCATTAATGGTGACCAGAGCGTTATTTCAGCGGGCAGGGTGTTTGCCTTGCATGCGGCTCACCTGGGTTTGATTCCTGGCATCCCATATGGTCCCAAACACTGCCAGAAGTAATTCCTGAGTAAAGCCAGGAGTAACCCCTTGAGCATTGGCGAGTGTGACCCCCAAAAAAAGAAAAGAAGACCGTTAATGAAGATTGCTGTATCTCACTATAAGACATAAAGTCTTATAGACATAAAGACATATAGACATAAGACATAGACATAGACATAAGACATAAGACATAAGACATAGACATAAGACATAAGACATAGACATAAGATATAAAGACATATAGAAAATACTGAGATGTTGTTACAGGTTAAGACCTCAATGTTTATATTTTGTCAGTTGAGACAGGTTCCTTTCAGATTATACCCAATCAAATATGGTGTGCTGCGCCTAGTTTATCAGTGTTGTAGATTTTTTTAGACATAGCTCCAGAAAATCCAACAATTTTAACAGTCTGATAAAGCTGGAATTAAAATTTTAAGTGAATGGTGGCTTTGGGGCTTGTATTTCTCACTGCCAGTGCTTCCAGTAATATGGGAGTTGAGGGAGGTAGCCCATCTCCAAGTCATTGACACCCTGGACATTTCCGTCACTAAACCCATATACCAGAGGTCTTCAGCAGATTAATTTCTATATGAGACTCATTCTGAACAGTGGAATCCCTTCAGGATCATGATGCTGATAGTAGGGTATGAGTCTTTCAGCTGCCTTGACTTTGTTTGAGCTGATGTCCTCACCATCCCCTTTGGGGTGCCCTGAAAGACTCAGCCTTGCACGGGCTGACTCTCAAGTCTTTGAAGATTTGAGTCTCTGGGTCATGGCCTGTGAATGAGCTTACTTGGAGTGGGAGGTGCTTCTTAGACATGCCTGGCAATGCTTCCTGAAATACAGGGAGATGAGCGAAAGTAGCCCTTCCCCGCACTATGATAGCTTGGAGATTTCAGTCACAAAACACCCATATCTGAATTTTTCAGTAAGTTACATTCTGGGTTATGCTCCTTCCAAGCAGTGGAGTCTTGCTGGGAGTGTGACTGCAATTATGGAGTATGGGAGCTTTCAGCTGCTGTTTGGACAGGGGCCCACAGAAAAGAATGATCTTATTTTTAAAAGTCATACAGTGAATAGAAACCGCTAAATCCTAAACTTTATATTATAGTTGAAGCATAGAATATCTTACCTTTCTCATATTATTTACTGCATGATTGCATTTATCCTCATTAGAGCCTTAAAAAAGAATATGTTGCAATGATCATTGAACAAATCGAGGAGTAAAACACTTACAAGGGGTAGGAATTGACTTAGGCATACTTCATAGGGCTGTAACTAATTTTGTTCATGACATTATCATTGAATTTGAAAGTCTAATATGGCATTTGCATTTGTATTTTATTTGCAGAAATGGCGTCTGGATTTTACTAACCTACAGTCCAAAGGCCAACAGGGTGTTCCTCCCACTGTTTACATTCTGCTTGTAACAGACTATACAGTTAAAGAAATTTCATAAAAACTAGATATTTTCTTAGTGGAATCACTTTATGGAATGACTGCACAATATTGTTGAAAATAAAAAGTACCTGAGAGTTTGCTTCTTTCCCTAAATCTGGGAGGTTCCTTCTTCCTTTCTCCTTGTATTTATTTTGATTTTTCTCTGATGTATCTGCTATTATTCCATTGTGTATTTGTTTCATAATGAGACTATACAACATAGAAAAATGAATAACAGGTTAAAGATTCACAATAAACAAAACACTTAATATAATACTGATAGAAAAGCTCCTTTCACAGCAGAGTTTCTATAGGTGGGTTGAAAGACATGCTTAAGGATAACTTGCTACAAGGAAATGTAGGTACATTTGCATAGGAGTTAATGGAAGATAAAGATACATTACTACAATGCAGACTTGTTGTTGAGTAAATCAACAGAAAAAAATGATAACATAGAGTAAAATAAAATCCCTGACTTATTAAAAGCACTGCCTTCAAACTTTCCATTGCAATCAAAGAAGTAAAGGACATTAAGGGCATCCAGATAGGCAAGGAAGAAGTCAAGCTATCACTATTTGAAGATGACATGATATTATACCTAGAAAACCCTAACCTCTCTACCAAAACGCTCCTAGAAACTATAGAAACCTATAGTAGAGGGGCAGGAGGCGATAGCCCAGCGGGTAGGGCATTTGCCTTGCAAGCGGCTGGCCTGTGCCGGCCTGGGTTCGATCCCCGGGATCCCATATGGTCCCCCGAGCACCTCCAGGAGTAATTCCTGAGTACAGAGCCAGGAGTAACCCCTGAGCATGGCCGGGTGTGACCCAAAAAGCAAAAAAATAAATAAATAAATAAATAAAAAGAACCCTATAGTAGAGTGGTAGTGTACAAAATCAATACCCAGAAGTCAATAGCTTTCCTATATACAAATAATGAAAGAGAAGAAAGGGATATTAAGAAAATGATCCCATTCAGAATTGTGGAACAGAAATTCAAATAATTAGGAATTAGTTTAAGAATGTAAATAAACTGTACAGAGATACAGAGAAAAACTACAAAATGCTGCTTTAGGGTTTAAGAGAGGACACAAAGAAATGAGAATACATTCCCTGATCATGGACTGGGAGAATTAACATTGTCAAAATGGTAATACTCCCTACAGCTTTATACAGATTCAATGCAGTCAAAGCAATTGGAGGCAAAGATAAACATATGATAATATGTGAAACTAAAAAGCTTCTGTACCTCAAAAAGAAACAGCAATCAAAATACAAAGACAGTCCACAGATTGGAAAAGAATATTCACCCAATACACATCTGATAAGGGGTTAAAATCCAGGATATATCAGGCACTCTGGTAGAAATTTAGAAGGAAAAAAAAAGCCAACCCCATCAAAAAATGGGGAGAAGAAATGAACAGAAACTTCCAAAAAGAAGAAATTTGAATAGTGAAAAGGAATATGAAAAAATGCTCATCACTAATAATCAGAAAGATACAAATGAAAATAACAATGAGATATCATCTCATACCACAGAGACTGACACAGAACCAAAAGAACAAGACAACAAGTGGCAACATGGATGCAGGGAGAAAGGGATACTCATCCATTGTTGGTGGGAATGTTGACAGGAACAGTCTTTTTGGAAAACAATATGGACATTCATCCAAAAAACTATAAATTGTGCTATCATTTGACCCAGCAATGTACCCTGGAAGACTAAAAAAAACAGCAGAAACACCAACTGCACTTTTTTGTTCATAGCAGTGCTATTCACAATAGCCAGAATCTAAAAACAACCAAAGTGCCTGAGAACAGATGACTGGATAAAGAAACTTTGCTACCTACATCCACATAATGGAATACTATACAGCTGTCAAAAAATGAAGTTATGAAATTTGGTATAACTGCCTGGACTTGTAGAGTATCATATTGAGTGAAATTAGCCAACAGGAAAATGACAGATATAGAATGACTGCATTTATTTGTGGATATATAAAAAATTGTAAGATACCAATATCCAAGGTCAGTCAAAAAATAGATCAGGAGGGGCGGTCTTGTCACTGGGTAGAATCTACCACAAGTGTGGGACTCAGAAGTTAGGTAAGACAGAGAAGGGAACATTGTGCTAACAATTATTGGAAATGATAATATCAACTTAGAAAGGAGCATTGAATGTAGGCAAAGGAATATACATGATAACATCTAAATGTATGTATTGTAAACCGCAATGTTTAAGAGAATGAAGAGAGAGAGAGAGAGAGAGAGAGAAGAGAGAGGCAATGTTCCTGCCATAGAGGCAGGTCAGGAAAGGGGGAGGTGGAGGGAATCAGGGGTCATTGTTGGTGGGGAAGCGGGCACTGATGGAGGCATGGGTGCTGGACTGTATGAATGAAACCCAAACATGAACATCTTTTTAACTGTATATTTCACACCGGTATAATAAAACATTTAAAAGAAAAAAATCAAAAAAAGTCAAAACATGGAACTTACAGTATTTGTGTCTCTTTATAAAAGTAAAATCTTTAATAGATTGGCTATTTATTTTAATAGCTACCTTTAAAAGAGGTCGTATCTATTAAATTCTTTACTATGTAAATGCAGGTATTGACACTGATGTCCTCTTTCTTGTTTCTCTCTGATAAATGCCTCTTGAAATTTCATCAGAGACGTAACATTGAGCCAGGCAGGAGTCGTTCCTTTGTTTATGCCTTTTTTTGAAATTGTGTGTGTGTTTGTATTTGTGTGTGCTTGTGTATGTTTTTGTATTGTATACTATAGAAGTAAATGAGAAAGAAAGGAAGAGACAATTTTCAAAGATGGCTTGAAGTAGATATTTGGATTCTTTTTTTATCATATGATTTTTTTAAATAAAGTCAGTGCTAAATTGAATGAATTTTCTGCACAAAATCTAGAATCAACAAGTCTCAGGCATTTCATTTTCATTAATTTGGAAGCACGGAGATTTTTTGCTGTTATTGGCACTGAGAACATCCCTTTTGAAATTCCATTTTCACATTTTATTCCCTCACTGTCACCTTGAGGAAAATCGTATATGGTGGCAAAAACAGGCCTCTTTATTATAAAGAATATTGTCACCGAGTCATGGAGAATGATTGCCCATATGTGAAACACTGCCACTGAGCACTGTATTTTGTTATTTTTTAAATTAATTTGAGGAGTGACTTAAAATTATTCATTCTCTTCCATACCAGTTTTCCTATCAGAGAGAGTTAGTATCCTCTACTCAACGTACCAAACAAGAAATGTGTGTGCCATGATTTTTATCTCCAATTCATTACCACAGCCGGTCAATACTTTACGACATACAATCATTCTTGACATATTTTGTTTTTTAATTAGATCAAGCTTTCTCTAGAAGAGGAAGAAAAGAAATATATTTGAAACTGTGGCATAAGATAGCCATAACTATGGGACTAGAGATATATCAAATGACTTACAAGTGAATATGTAGATTGTTATAATATCAAAGGACCTCCAGATTTATAGGTAAAATAAACGTCACTACCAACTGGACCTGTTTTTTTTTTTTTTTTTTGGCTTTTTTGGGTCACACTCGGGAATGCTCAGGGGTTACTCCTGGCTCTGCACTCAGGAATTC
The DNA here is from genome assembly GCA_021461705.1 of Cryptotis parvus. Lineage (NCBI taxonomy): Eukaryota > Metazoa > Chordata > Mammalia > Eulipotyphla > Soricidae > Cryptotis > Cryptotis parvus. Next base: position 63,415 of record JAJIBD010003776.1, on the reverse strand, counting down.
CTCCTGGCGGTGCTCGGGGGACCATATGGGATGCCGGGAATCAAACCCGGGGCCAGCACAGGCCCACCGCGTGCTAGGCAAATGCTCTACCAGCTGGGCTATCACTCTTGCCCCTGGACCTGGGTTTTGATTTCTAAAAATGGTGCACTTTATAAAATAATCATCAAACTAATTGTCATATACAATTTATTAAAATTTTCATTATTTTTATTGTTCTGCCCATGTTCCTGTGACTAAAGTCTCTGGTTGACTATAAAGTCAGCCTCGTCCATGTCTTCAAATCACTGAGCAATCTCTCCATCAGAAACTATTTTTAAATAAACTTAAACATCCTAATTTTGAAGGGAAAGTACAAAGATCAAGGGATATGGCTTGCATATGGCCTGAGGATTCGGAGCATGGTCAGAAATTCCAGGTGATCTCTAGCACTATTGAAGCCCTAGGAATATCACATTCTGAGACTCTTGAACTTCTAACCAGGTTGTCTTAGAATTAGGTGGAGAGAGTCTGGAGACTCCTAGGGGTAGCTTGGAAGTCTCCCTGCTGACAAAGAAAGAAAAAAAAATCAATTATAAAGGTCAAGATGAAATCTGCAAATATATCTGATTTTTATCAGAACAAATTTATACCTGGATGCAGCATCAAAACTACTTGTGTATTGGTATGATATGCATTACAGCAAAATTACTCAGAGCTAATGTTGTATGCCATGATCTTCCTATACATTTTAGCTAGCTGACTTATTTTGGAAGATACTCTTTTTATGGATAAATTTTACTGAGGATATTTTGCCTATATTGCAAATATGTGAAAATAGAGAAAGTTTGTGGGAGGTCTAAAATAATTGTAATCCCAGTGGAAAAAAAATCATTTTTAAGTAACTGTTTCTATCAAATAATTTAAATTCTAGCTTCCCAAATAATCTCATAGGATGGTTTTAGAGTCTCAAATTTTAAATAATTTAAAGTTATGATATATGTGCAGATGTCAAATGAAGCAGCATAGATGACACCAGGCTGGGCTTCTCTGTGCTGTTGATATTTCAGGTCAAGTTATTCTTTGTTGAATGGAGGGGAGGATTCTCTTTCAGTGTATGATATTTTGAAGATTTACTTAACTCTATGCATCAGACACCAATAGCACTTCTGCCCAAAATGTGTAACTTGTGTCTCACGTGGCTTCCCATTGCAGTAACGTCTCCATTCGTCCCTGTTGAGTGCTGGTGTAGTCCCAGGGCATCTGCTCTTTACAGGAACTAGAAGAGCCTCAAACCATTAGTTCAGGTAATGGGAATGAGGTCCATCACCGTTACTGTTCTTGGCATATTGAATAAGACACAGGTAGCTTGCCAGGCTCTGCTGCATGGGTGGGATACTCTCATTAATGTTTAGGCTCTCAGTTTATTCCTTTACTGATGAGCCACACAGCTGCAAAGCATCTGCACACAATGGGAAGGGCTGATAGCAGCTCTGCCCCAGGTATCTGTATCTCTGGTTCAAGCATACCTAGCCTAGTATTTCATGTTTCTCCATAAGGTTGGACTTTGATGAGCTGGGTTTGGGATCAGCTTTTCTCTTGGGAGGAGCTCTGATAAGCTTTGGAGCCTGGATGTTGAAAATGGCTGCCATCATGGTGCAGAGATTCCTCTGGCTTCTTCCGAGGCTCTTTTGGAAGGGCAGACCAGGGCCCGAACTCACCCTCCCTCCCAGACACCTCATGATCAGTGGAACACAGGGAGAGCCAGTAACAGCTCTGTCCCATGTATCTGTGTCTCTACCCTGTGTATCTGAACATGATACAATCTATTTATATCCACGTTAAGGTAAAGTGCACAGTTTCATGTTGTCTTTTAGTTGAGTAGCATTGCATTATGTATATATGCCACCTTCTTGTTCACTCAGATGTTCTTGGGCAATTAGCTAGTCACAAGACCTTGGCTACTGTGAATCATACAGCAATGAACATAGAAGTATGCATATATTTTCAAAATATACCATTTTTGGAGCTCTTGTGGTAGATTTTAAGAAGAGGAATTGCTGGTATAGGTGGAAATGAAATCGTGCACCCTAGGTGTGACTTCAAGCCCTTTACACTGTCTCTCTGACCCTCTTTATAGATTGTAAATGGAGCTGTTTTTCTAGTCCATGTACTTTCAAATGCGGCAACTGTCTTAAGAGTAATGCAGTATCTGTTCTCTCTAATCAAATTTTCGTACCAGGAAACTATGATAGATATTACTCTTCTTTCCAGGCTTAGGCTTGAAGCTTCTCTGAGTGCCACAGAACTCAGCATATTGGATCCCAAATGAATGCTCAATGTGCTGGCATGGGTGTCTAGGGGACTCAGGCTACTCCTGGCCAATTATTTGTCTTCTATCAATTAGCTTTAAAATAGATTTCTTTCTGATTAGCATTGGAAAATGCTTAATTTGCATGCTGTTTTATACACCTTGATGGCCAGAGTCACATACAAATTTTCAGAGTGCAAAGCTGTCATGAATTTAAACTCTCTGAGTATCCAAAACAATCCTAGGGTGAAAAGAAGAATAACTTTAAATTGTACTGTAAAACAATATACTATAAAATAATAAAGATTATATCTCAGACCAATGGACTAGAATTGAGAGACCAGAGACAAACCCTCAGGTATATGGGCAGCTAATCTATGAAAAATGATGTAGGTATATGAAATCAAGCCAGAAAAGTCTCTTTGATAAATGATATTACAAAAAAATGGTAAAGACATGCAACAAAATGAACTTCAATTCCTAACTCACACCATGCACCAAAAGAAAAATTAATTCAAAATGGAAATCTACACTAAAAGTGAATTCAGAAATTGAATCAAGGGAGACATAAGGGGAACTCAACATGATATTAGCTTAGGGGGCATCTTTAATGACTCAGTGCTATGGGCAAAGCAAACTGAAGAAAACATAACATGGGATACACCAAATTAAAGCTGTGTACTACAAAAGAAACAATGAATAAAATGAAAAGACACTCCCATGGTCTGTGAGAAAATATTTGCTTACCACACATAAATAGAATCAAAGATTAAAAAAATAGAATCAAAGATTAATATCCAACATCAGCCCCTTGTGGTGTTGCAGGTGTGGCTGCGGTGCCCAGCTGCATTGGTAGGTGGCAGACCGGAGACAGGCTTGTCCACACCCAGAGCTCTGTTCTGTGGGCCCTGGATGGTCGATGGTCTAACATAGAAAAAGACTGGGTCCCCTGTATGAACTCAGAAAAACAGCAGAGCATACAAAGATACCCATGGTATATTCAATATGCCAGAAACAGTAACAATAATGGACCTCATTCCCAATGAATGGAGACTTTACTAGCACCTGCTTGACAAATCGATGATCAACAGGAAGACAAGTGCCAAGTGCCAAGTCCAAGACATGTTAATTTCTTTGAAAACTTAATAATAACAGAAAAACCCTAAACAACCCCATCAAAAAAAAAAAAAGGGAGAAGAGTTAACCAGACATTTTCTCAAAGATTTATAGATTGCCAATAACATTATGGAAAATGCTCTGAATCATTTATCATTAGGGAAATGCAAATCAAATTGAAAATGATATAGAAACATGCATTATCATGAGATTGGCATATATCAATGAAATCGGGTTACATCAAAAGTAGAAACAATGGCTGGCTAGGATGGTGTGGAAGTGTGGAACAGGAACCCTCATACACTGTTGGTGAGAATGTGTCTGGCTCAACCTCTGTGGAAGAGTTAAAGTGTCAAAAATTTAAGAATTGAATTTTCACAATTACCAGCAATTCCTGCCCAAAATGACATGAACAATTTCCAGGTTTCAAGGATGCTGCTGACCCAAAATACATTTGGAAAGTCACTGTGTTGAGGAACATATGAAAAGGACAGACTACATTTTTTAAAAGTGTGCAAAACTTGTATTTGTACCTGATATGGAGTAGATAGGTGCTTTAGACCTCTCTCATGTACCTGCATGTAACATAAAATTAGCATATATAAATATATATGTATATTTATTCCACTTATATTTATACTGAATTTTACAATTATGCAGGCATATAAAGCAGCTTATCATTTTTAAAATTGTTAGCATTTATATTTCATACAAGTCACATCCAAAATTTGTCCTCAGAAATTTAGTCAGAACCAATAACATGAAAGAAATTCAATGAAGATTGACTCCTAAAATAAATTATCTAAAGTCTCCTGGTATGTTCTGTCTATTGATTTAAATTATAAGTTGCTCTTTACAATGCTTTTGTGGCATGTTTTGTTAAAGACACCTTTGGAGTATTTGCATTTCTTCTCCAATGTATTTCTTTTTTTTAGGTGGATCTTTTATTAAAGATAAGTCTATATCCAATATCCTGCTCAAAGTTGTCATTTGCTGGGACATGCCTTCAAATTGGATTTTCATTAACTGGTTGTTTTATTTTCTTGTAAATATAAGAAATTTCCCTTCTTTGATAGTCTTAGATGCTTTTTATACTCTGAATGTGTATTATATTACCCTAAGTAAATGGGTAGTCTATTGTTTTACCAACACTGACTAGCTTTGAATTACTATCTAAAGCACTTGTCTAAAAATTTTCTAAAATACATGAGACCAACTTGAAATTTTATAAAATATTCCTTCCCCGTCTGGAAGATAGGAGTCCCTCCCCAGAAGCATTCTAAGGGAGCAGGACCAAATCACAGTGATGCTCAGTTAAGAGTTGCAAAGTTAGTTTTTTTGGCAGTGGCCAAACTACTTACGTATAAGGTTTTAAACTAGGAGGGTCCAATAATAGGGAGGAAGGTGGCACCAAAGAGAAAGGACAGTGCGTGGGGCTCTTGCTTGGAAATCGCCAACATAAATCAATCCCTGGCACCCCATAAAGTCCCCTATCTGCCACCAGGAAGTATCACTGAGAGAGGACTAAACCCCAAACATTTCTTAGTTTCATGCTTCAGTATTTAATTTTTATACTTACTAAAGGGCTTGATCACTTGATCACTTGACATCCGTTATTCAATGATTTGCTTGAGTGGGTGCCAGTAACATTCCCATTTGACTCTATCACGTGCCAGTGTAGCCCAATGGCATCTGCTTGCTTCAGGAATACAAAGAGCCTCAAACCATTCATTCAGTGTCTTGACAAAGAAGTCTGACCTTCTTATAGGTGGGCAGCCAGTTATCTTTTCACATCCTGTGGGATCCAGTTGGTAATGGCTCTAGTCCAGCGGTCATCTCCAAATCACATATATCTATATATAGACGTATATATAGATACATATATGTATTATATATATAACCAATATAGAACTTTGCAATATGCACTGCTAAAAGTTCAATAAAAAATCTTGCCCCTACAATAAATACATCACTCAGTAATGTTTGCATAAAATTCCTCTTTTTATTTAAATAGATCAAGTCTTCTTGTATCACTTGTACTGCTTGTCTTCCCGTTGTCAACAATTTGCTTGAGCAGGCACCAGTAGCACCTCCATACGTCCTGTCATATGCTAGTGTAGTCCAAGGGCATCTGTTCACTCCAGATAAAGAGCTTCAAACTATTCCTCAGGTCATGGGAATGAGGTTTTTAATTGTTACTGGTTTGGGGCATATCAAATATGACATGCGTCTCTTGCCAGGCTGTGCTGCGTGGGTGGGATACTCTTGTAGTAGCCTCTCATCTCTTGTATTTGTTGATGAACCATGCGAGACAGGGAAAGATCAACTTTTCTGCTGGGTGGCGCTCTGTCAAGCTGTGGAATATGGATATAGAAAATTGCTGTCCTCATGGTGTGGGGGGGTTCCTCTGGATTCTTGCTAGGCTCTGTTGCAGTGGCAGGCTAGAATCCACCTTCCCTTCTGGGAACCTTATAAGTAAGGCACTAGTAAGATCAAGTACTCACTAGTAAGATCAAGTATTACTAGTCAGAAAATAAGTATTAAATTTGGGGTATTAGAGCTTATTCCTGAATATCATCAAATCGCATTTGTGATTTTTTCTCTAATTGGTCTTATATATTTATATAATTTGTTTTCTATTATCTTTTTTTGCCTTTTTGGGTCATACCCGGCAATGCTCAGGGGCTACTCCTGACTCTGCACTCAGGAATTACTCCTGGCTGTGCTCCGGGGACCATATGGGATGCCGGGATCGAACCCAGGCTGGCAGAGGCCGGCTGCGTGCAAGGCAAACCCCCTACCCACTGGGCTATTGTTCCAGCCCCTATTTTCTATTATCTTAACACTAATATTTATCATATAGGCTAGAGATTGCCATAATTCTGTTGATAACTTGGAGGACAAAATTGAGCCTTTCCTTAAGTTTTTTACCCAATGCCAATTGTTTAAATGGCATACTTGTTTGGAATTGCACATTTCTGAGATGAAAGAAAACTCAAAAAAAAGGTAAAAGGGGAGGGAATTTCCAAAGTTCCGAGGAAGTTCCAGGAACAACTATACTATGGAATATATATACACTTGACTTATGTTTACTTAGGATCCAAATTAATATGACAATTTCCCAACTATAATTATTGACTTCAGAATATTCAGACACTTTTATTTTACTTTAGGCAGGAATGATCTGACCATTGGTGATAATCAGGTTTGTTACCAAACCTGATTATCACAAATAATAGATATTGATATAGAACATCTAGTGCTCAGCAAAAAAAGGAAAGAAAATTAATGTTTAAGAGAATACTTACTTTTTATTATAAAATGCCTATGCAGAAAAGTAATGAAGTAAGAGAAAATATGGAATCCCATCTTATTGTCTCTTGTGTAAATGATTGTTTGGGGACATTCAAATCATCATAGTCTAATAATCTATTAGTGACATGAATTATGTATATATGTATAAATGTCTGTATATGTATATATGATATATATGTATATGCCATGCATATATATATCATATATGCGTGTGCAAGAAATCAGTGTAAGAAGCATTATGATATATTTTAAGAGTCCTGGAACAATATTTTCTTCTGTTCACTGACAAATCACATCTTTGCTTTGAATTTTTGTCCTCCTATGCATCCTGGGGAAGCTCTAATATATGACCTATCAGGTGCTACTATATTTCTGGAATAATCAGTTACTATGTCTGTGACTGCTACAAGGAAATGTACACTGATCATTAACACAGTCATTTTCTTTTAATAAGAGAATATCAGTAGGCTTTGCTGATCTCTAAACAATCTTCCCTGCAGTATTAACTGTAGTAAAAAGACAAGTGACTAAGCAAAGAATCCTCAGATCTGTGTGTTGGGTACTACTTGTAATTCAACCACCTGGTCCTGATGAATAAAATTCCTTCCTAAGCACAGACCGCCAGCAGAAGCTTCTTTGACACAGTTCTGTTTGGATTTGACAGCCAATTTAAAAGTGACTCTTTGAGTATCCCCACCCCAAATTTAATTACTACTGCATCTGTTGTGATGCAGCTTGTGATGAACAAACTGCCACTACTTTGTTCTTGTGCAAGTTGTTGCTTCCCCTAATTTATCCTCAGGCAGTGGCTTTGCAGGCTGTCTGGCTGGCCATCACACGCAAGCTGTTAGATACCCACCATATTGCAGCTTGCAGCAAGTCCTAGGAGCTGGCTGAAATAAGCAGAGAGAACAGTTGCTGTTAACCATCCACCAGTTTCACTCTGTAGGCGAGTGAAAAGAATGGGAGCAATGATTATTCAGAGATCGAGTCTGTCCTGGTAACTCACAGAGTATGTTATCAACCATTCTCTACTTCTGAATGTGAAATGGCGTTGCTAAACGACAGTCCACCAGTTAGCACCTTACCTCTTCCTTCTGCTGTCTGTCTCTCCCTCTTTCTCTCTTCCTCATTCCCTCTCTCTAATTATAAGAATTTTATTATTTAAATAGTATATTTCTTCTGAGGTGGAGGTTCCTCTGGATTCTTGTGAGGTTCTGGCTTGAACCCGCCATCCCTCCTGCATGCCTCGTAATCAGCTGGGCACAGGGAGAGCAAGTAGCAGCTCTGCCCCGGTGTGTGAGTCTCTGGATCAGCATACTTAGAAGGCATTCAGGGATATATTTTAAGCTCTCTCTTCCATTCTGATTGGTACTATTGCTTCTGGACATTAATGAACACATATTTCTGTTTATCATGTAATTTTGCTACAGACAAATATGATTGATTGATTATAACTTTCTCATTCAGTTCAGCGGGCACCAAGTCCAGGGCAAAGTTCATTAAAACTGCAGCCCTCTAAGATTGCCGTAAATTATCACAATGATATATATTTATAGCCATGGTGTAAAAGGAATTTTAAGAAATAATTCCCAGCAGAAATGTGCATTGATATATTAGAAAAGGGAAGAATGTGTGTGTTTCTGAGTGAGAAGATAGAAATTAAGAAAGGGTTAGGGGGAAAGGAATATAAATGATAAGCTAGCATGGAATTTAGAGTTTTCAGGACATAAAGTAAAATAATTTAAAGTAAGCATATAAAAATATTGCCAAATTGAAATGCAAATATTTCTGTTCTGATTTAAGAGACTATGAGCTATGGATCAGACAGTATTGGTATTTTTATGAGTATGAATAGAATTGCCAAAGCAGAACTCCAAAATGGTATTAATTATCAATTCCAATTGTAGAATTGGAAAACAACATTAGAAAAGGAAGATCATTTGAGTAAATTTACATAGCTGGAAAATTCATAACTGGATCTTTAATATAGACCCAGTTAGGAATTTTCAGACTGTCTGACTGTATCCTGGTATTTTTCAGACTCATTAAAGAAGGGCTGCATATGCATTTATGTAAATTAGTCTGCCTCTGCTTTTTTGAGCCAAAAAATGGTTTTAATATATGACACATGAAAATGGAAAATGTTCAGGTTTTCCTCTTCACGCACCCAATTATAAAACTAATTATGAAAGGTTGGGATTTTAGTTTATGGTAAACTTTATGCCTGTGGGGTCACAATTGCACTTCAAATATTTGCATCCCTATGTTCATATGCTGCAAGAGATGTAAGCAAGCGGACAAGTCAATTCTATGTTCTTTTACCACTTTAGAATTATTTTGAAGTCTCCATCATACACAATGGTGTTTAGTTTCCTTTATTGCCTATAGAAGCAAAGCTATTATAATATTGTTAACTTATTACATCTAAAAGTAGTTTATGTGCTCTATTTTTAATTGAATAAATTTGGATACAAAATATTCTAATATGTTTTCCATGTTACCGATTATTTACCCCAATATGTTATGCGATTTTTAAGAATTTATTTATTTCATTTCATTATTCAGATTACCCAGCAAGTACTGAAACACAATCATATTGCTGTCATATAAATAAAAAGTCTAAAATAAAATTATACCTGCAGATTTCTTGTACTTCTCCTGTTTTTGAAAAAGTAATATGATTTTTATTTCATTCATTTGGCTTTAGTCTAAAATTCTATTTATCAGTTTGTTCTTAGTTATTTGTTCCCAGTTGGAAATATTTGTGTACAAAAAGAATTCATTATCACTTTTTGAACTTTTCAGAATTTCCAACATTAACATCTCCAGAGACATGTTGGATGAAATACAGTGAGAAAATAAACCATAATTTTGATTTTATTGTAACTGTTGAAAAGTAGTTATTGAAAGTCCCCAATGCTTTTGGAAATATAATTTCACTGAATTCCTATGAGCAAGAAATTTGGAATAAGAGAGACTTACACTAACCAAAAAAGAAGTCTTTGTTTGACAAGTCATTTTACCTCACTACCCACACTCAGCTCTTAAGTGGAAATGAAGCTATTTTTATTGTTGGATGTCAGAGTTACATGAAACATTCCAATTTGTAAAGCAAAATAATATCAGCAATAAATACATCTTTATAATAGTATTTGTACATTTGTTCTAAATATATTGGAAGATAAGGTAAAAAATTCAGTTATTGAATTAAAACCTATCACTAAAGAATCAAAGATTTTGATGACAATTATGCTGGAAGAATTAAACCTTTTGTCACATTATTAAGCTTTTAATTTTTATTTCTTGAATATGTTGAATGTTAATACCCTCTATCTTTTTATTGTTAACTTCTTTGTGAAATTTATCCTTTTGCTTCTAATGTTTCTGTTTGCTCATAATGAATACAAAACTATCCTAATGTAAAACTAGGACAGCACAAATCTATAATTGAATACAGCATAGAGCAGATAGGAAGTATAAATTCCTGACTTCAGTTTCTAAATCTGTCGCCAAGGTGCTATTGAAATGTAGACACAGTATTTTATTGGTAGAAAGAAAAGCTTGACTTTCAGAAAGTGATCCTTATCATAGATCCATTTTCAATCTTAAAGAGATGATCCTGTAAGTAAAGTACTTTATATATTTTCCACGATAACTACATTTAGTTTTGTTTAAACCCTACATTTTCTCTTCCCATTAAAGTAGCTAAACAATACTTATAAAATTTAAGTATAGAGCAAAATTTTGCTAGCTTCAGAATACAGATAAAAAAAAATCAAGTAACAACTCTTATTTCTTCCCCAAGAAGAATTTTGCCAACAAATTCAAATGCATTCCTAAGAATAAGAGAAATGTAGCATTGAAAATAGAGTATCTGCATGAACTTCTAGACACTTGAAGGGCAAAACATATTAGCATTCTAGTTTATATTTGTGTCTTCTCTGCAAAAAAGTTCATTGTGATAATTTAGAACAGTAGGCAATAGTAAAGTAATCCTACAAGTGATAACAACATATATCAGCAATAGAAGGGAGAATCTGATCACTCACGAGATGTTGGGGACGCTGCCGGGGTCCCCAACAGTGTCGGGAAGCGAGTTCCCTTCTACCTCCAAAGCTGGCAGGGAATGGATGAAAACTCAGGAATTCTATGCAGTTTTAAAAGGGCTTTACTAACACAGGTTCCGATATACAATCCAAGAGCAGGGAAAACCTCCAGACTCTGTGTTCCCAGCTAGGCCCCAGCCAGGTGTAGGCCAAGATGGCTGCCACCATGTGTGGTGAGAATGGAGAGGAAGGAGAAGCAAAACACCAAGGGGAGACGAAAAGGCAAAAAGGAAAAGGGGGAAAAGAGAGAGCTTCTTTCTTCTTGCAGCTTATTTTATAGCTAGAAAACCACCCAAACTTCCCAGCCCAGCCCACTCTGGGCTGGGCTCTCTAGAGATGAAAACAGGAAAACAGCTCTATAGAAATGTAGCAACTTAAGGAGGCCTTTTGGCTTTTACAAGGACCCAGAGCTAATCCAAAGCCTCATAGCAGAGCTGGGAGGAGCTGTAAGCTAAATGTAACTTCCTCTGGCAGGGAGGGTCAAATACCCTCAGGTAATGTCTCCCAGCACCTCACCTAATGTCTTGAGCCAAGATCTGCCTGGAAATGCCTTTATAGGGTAGAGAAGGGGTTTCTGAGATGGCATGTCTCTGTACCAAGATACACTAATGCCAGTTAAATATTTCTCCAAGCCTTCACAAGAGTCTCGTCTACTTTTGAGCAAAGCAGTTTTGCTTTTTAGTTGCCTTTGAGTTATCAGGGAGCCATGCTTGCTTGATTGGAGGCAAACAGCATTTCTCTCTGGTCTAATTACTTAGAGATCCAACATGGCCAGGCATATATGCTGGTAAGATCTAGCTAGTCCCACAATGATCGTGGTAGCATGAGAGAATATTTATACCAGCCAGTACAGAATACATGGACAGATAAATTGCCACATTAAAACTATCCCCTATCTAAGAAGTGACCTGCAGGAGGCAATCCAGGGCAGATGCAGGGGCTTTTAGGCTTTTAGGTGTCCTGCAACAACAAGAAGATTGAGAGGATCCTATATTCCTTAGGACAGTTATAAGCAATTGTATCAAAACATTGCATGCTCTTATTCTAAATTCACATGACTTAGGTATAAAGTTTCAGTGAAGCAAAAGTACATTGTCTAATTTTCACATTCATGACCCATTTTAAATATGAATTTTGCCTATTTGTTGTCATCTCTTTTGATCTCTTCCTCCAACCTTTGTTTCAACTAAAAATATGTAATAACAAAATGTCTTCCAGGATTCAGCTTAAACATTTCCAGCATGAATTAATCATACTTTATTACTTACATGTATAGTTAATGGAAGTTATAAGTAAATATTATGTAGTGATAAAATAATGGATGGTTCTAATAAAACATAGCTAGGATGGATCCAAGGTGAAACCCTTATACTAATACATTGAATATGCCATAAACAGCATGCACATTTTAATAGAGCACTCACACAGGACATTACATGTTTAGGGAAGTCCTCACCTTCTTATTATTTTTATAGATCTAGTGATGGATAATTTATATCCCAGACACCTCATGCTTTTATTTTACATTAGTGCATTTTATTATTATATGATTCAGAATTGTTTAACTATGAATTAACATATGTACTTATAATAAATTACAGTCTTTTAAGATGATACCCATTTTAGATAAGATGGTCAGGAAATTCATTTAGCCAAGGAGCCATATAAAAACTGTTCAGTACATAGGTGTCTCCCTTGGAGAATGACATGCTCAGGAGAGCAAACTGAAACTCTAAAGAAAGAGAGAAAAGAAAGAAAGGAAGGAAGAAAGAAAGAAAGAAGAAAGAAAGAAAGAAGGAAGGAAGAAAGAAAGAAAGAAAGAAGAAAGAAAAGAAAGAAAGAAAAGAAAGAAAGAAAGAAAGAAAGAAAGAAGGAAGGAAGGAAGGAAGGAAGGAAGGAAGAAAGAAAGAAGAAGGAAGGAAGGAAGGAAGGAAGGAAGGAAGGAAGGAAGGAAGGCAGGCAGGAAGGAGGAGGAAGGAAGGAAGGAAGGAAGGAAGGAAGGAAGGGAGGGAGGAGGGAGGGAGGGAGGAGGGGGAGGGAGGAAGGAAGGAAGGAAGGAAGGAAGGAAGGAAGGAAGGAAGGAAGGAAGGAAGGAAGGAAGGAAGGAAGGAAGGAAGGAAGGAAGGAAGGAAGGAAGGAAGGAAGGAAGGAAGGAAGGAAGGAAGGAAGGAAAGAAAATATTGCATTGCTCTGTGTTCCTCAGCATCCAGGGAGTTCTTTCCTTTTTTTTTCCAGAGTTACAGCTTGTACACCCAGCACTGTTTAGGCCTTACTGTTTAGGCCTTCTGTAAGACTCCTAGCAGTGACTGGGAACAATATGGGGTGACAGTGATAAAATCCGATGGCTGCAGCACCCTGTCCAATTGACTATATTTCCATCCAAGGATTGGCAGGTTAGCCATGTGCAAGGCAAAGGCTGTGCCTTCGGTATGATTGTTTAGACCCAACCTACATATCTTCATAATTTCTTAAGCACAGAGGGCTTTAGAGAGAGAAAAAAAGGAAGTTTAGGATGGTTTCCAGGAAAGACACTGCAAAATAAAAGCCTGTGTAAATTCTGCCTTCCGTATTGTCTACAGCTCCCCCTGCGTTGACTAATTCAGAAGACCTACTGAGGGAGAAGTCTGTGAAGTCTGTATGGAAATGACTTCCAAAGGCATCTTCATTTTGTCCCAAGGGCTTTCCCAGGAAATTAACCTTTAGAACCAAGGACAGTTTTTTTTTTTTTTTTTGGGAGGCGGGGCTGCGGGGTTACTCCTGGCTCTGCCAGCTGGGTCGGGGGGGGTGGGGGGGGGCTGGGGGGGTGGGGCCCGGACATTTTAAAGCCAGGTTGCAGAGTCCCCTCCACCCCCATATAATGTTATCTAGAAGCTGAAAAGGCCTAAGGCACACCTTTTAGCAATGACCTGGGTCATTGACAATGGTGTCTCCTAGAAAGAAATGTATGACTTATGAAGAATGGCCATATTTGTACCATGGATCAATCCTCAATTAAACCTAATTTTTCATTTATTAGTGAATCAGGCAAGCAGGCAGATAGGGGAACACCTCCGAGGGCAATGAGTTCTTGAAAAGTAATGCAACCAATTAGCCCTGAGGCTGCAAAAGCCCACGTTGTGAGCCGGGCAGGACCTTTACCTGAGTCAACACTGACCCAGTAAAGGCTGGATTCTCCTCCCAGAGAAGCTCCAGCTGGAGAAAGGCCTGAATGTCAAAGAAGACCATCAACTACGTCTAACTCTTCTCCTTGGCAACCTACTTTCAATGGACTCTTCTGTCCGGGGTATAGGGGAAATGACTACAGAATCTGCCGGGTGGTTGGGGGTGCGGGGGGGGAGGGGGTGGGGTTGGTGTGGTGATGGGTTTGGGTGGAGGGATGGGTGTTGGACTGTGGATCCACTTACATGAGCATCTTTCATGTGTCTAAATGGTGTGTGGGGAAAATAAAAAAAAAAAAAAAAAAAAAAAAAAAAAAATCCTTAAGGAGTAGATTGGGAGAAAAGCTGTAAAAGCTGACTTGGAATAAAGGAGTCTCAGGCATTTGCTGTCTCAGTGCATGTGTGGCATGCTGAGGGCATGTAGTACTCTATTAGATGTGTGGCCCGCATCTCCGCTCTTGAAAGGTGTGGTTCCATAGTTTCATATATAGCACCAGAATTAGTCCTAGAACTCTCTCTCTCTGAATTTAGTTAAGTCTATGTTCTCTCTGGAAAATATTACTCCCCTCTCTGGTTCTTTCCCTCCTTTCGCTTCCTCAGATCTTCCAAATAAACCCTGTTTTTACTTCACCCTTCATCTTCACCTGAAGTTCTTTTTTGAAAGAAAGGCAAGAACCAAAAAGGCTGGGTAGGGTGTAGGACCAACTTTCCTTTGCTATAAAGAACAATCCTTTTCTATAATCTGAGTCCAAGATTCCTTGAGACATTCAGTGGTGAGGATAAACTCTTGTGCCTTGGAGAACAAGGATTTCTGGTGCGCTTGATGGCTGGCAAGTGGGGTTGACAAGATGAGAGGTCCTTACCTTAATGGGCTCATCTTAGACTTTATCAGCCCGAGACTTTCCCCAAGTAACAGTTGGGTAAACTGAAAACAACACATCACCTTCTTGAAGCTGTTGTCTCTCTCCTCCTCTGGTCACATACATCACTCTGACAACCCCAGCAGCATCATTAGCAGTTATTAACCTAGCTAATATAATTTATATCCTCTGTGTGAATGGTTTACTGTCAAGTTGCTGACTTGGTTGCCTTGCCTTTCTCTCAAACTTGCTGTATATTAAGGAACAGTAATTCTCAGCACACCCAAAGGAATCAATATTGAGTTTGCTAAAATAGAGCTTTCAAAATTCCCCCACTAAGGAGTTAAGAGTCAATAGAATTTCAGTTACACAACTCCCTCAAGTAAGTTAGTAGCTACTGCTACTGATGCCACTGGTCTGAGACACACTTGAAAAATCACCTTTATTTGGAGGGAAGGGTCGCAGAGAGAGGAGGAAGTTTCTCCCAATTTCTTACTTGGGAGGCCATGGAGAAAGTCCCCAAGATCTCACCCAAAGGCTCAATGTGAAGGCTCAGTGAAATGTGGCTCAGTCCTGCAATGTCAGGAATCAACGAACCACCTGAGGTTCTCTAGTGCCACCAGAGCCATGTCTGATGTCTGGTAATGCAGGGAGAAACAAGGCAATGGAGGTTTGACCAGGGTAGACTATATGCAAATCAATTATTTGTTTTTCCTTGTGTTTGTTTCTGGGCTACACCCAACTATGATCAGATTATTCCTGGCTCTGTGCTAAGGATTCATACCTAGTTTTGCTCAGGTGACCATACAAGGTGTCAGAGATCAAACTCATGTCAGTCATGTGCAAGGCAAATGTCCTGTCCACTGTTTTATCTCTCCAGCCCACCAGCAAGCCAACCCTTGTGACCTCTTTACTATCCCTCTGTCCTTGACTAACATATTTCTAAAGGACATCATCACTTGATCACTTACTTGATTGATCACTTTGTTGCAGGTGGACCCCACGGGTGACTTATGTGAGGCTGGAAGGGGAGAGAGATGGTCACTTTTCCCCTAGCCGCCTCTGCCACCCAGGACCCGCTGGGCAGGCTTAGGACTGATAAAGTCTTTGATGAGCCCCTGCATGGCGTGGGCCTGAGCCCCACCAGCCCCACGAGGTGGCTGTTAAGCCACACCTAATGTCCTCTTGTTCTTTAGGCGCAGGGAGTGGATCCCCACACCTGAGGTTTCTCGGAGAGCCACGGACTCAGGCTGGAGCAAGGAATTGCTCTTTGCAGGAAAGGAAAATCAGTCCTAGGCCTTACCCAGGGCTGTGTTAGGGTTCTTGTCTTCCTCGCAGAAAAATAATTTTTAGGAGTAGGCGAGCAGTGAAATTAAAATAGGTTTTATTAAGGAGGTTTTAGGAGAGGGGGAGGGAGAGAAAGCAAGAGAGAGAGTACACATCTCAAGAAGGAAGATGCTGGCAACACACGTGCTTAGGCACCACATGTGCTCTGCCACATGGGCTCAGGCAGCATGTGTGTCCAAGCAGCATGCGCGCGCTGTCCTTTGGTCAGGACGGCTTTTATAGATTTCTCCCCAAGTTACTCCCATATAGGACTTCAACCTCGGTTTCTAGGGCCGTTGCCAAGGGAGTAGACTTACGCAGTGGTCTTCTTTGACTGGAATGCTTTGGAGTCTTCTGTGAGCTGAGTCCTGGATGGTAAGGCTGATTTATCTTTCTTGGTAGAGTTAATTATCTAAAGCCTTTAGAAGGGTCAGTGGCCTACAGGCTTCACACATTCCCTTTTGGCCTTCCCTCCCCAGGATTTATTGTTGATAGTGGTCTTGTCAAGTTTGCTTTTGGTTTTCAATCAGGTGTGGCTCTGGATCTCTTCTTTAGGAATTTTATTGCCATGTGGCGCCCCTGTCGGCCTGCCTACAACAACTTGACATCCCGTTATTCAGTCAACATGCTCAAGCAGGCACCAGTAACATTTCCATTTGACCCTATCACGTGCCAGTGTAGCCCAATGGCAACTGTTGTTGCAAAGGCCTCAAATCGTTCATTCAGAGTCTTGACGAAGAAGCCTGAACATCTTGAGAGTGGGCAGCCACTTGATCTTTTGATGTCCCATGGGATCTGTTGGTAATGGCTCTAGTCCAGTGGCTGTCTCCAAATTGCAAGACATGTCCAGTCCATCTGATTTTAAATGCCTTGGCAAATGAGACAGCGTCCCTGACTCTGGATCATAGACGAGGTCAGAACTCCAGATTCCTCTCACTTGAGTGAGGTGATAATGTAAGCATAGCTCTTTAAATCCCTCTTTGGGAGACCCAAATAATTCTCATTCTGTTTTCTTAGGGCCCAGGTCAATGAGGCATATGTTACTGTAGGGAGAACAGTGGAATCGAAGAGATGTGCCCGGAGCTGGAGGTTCTTTGTCCTTTTTAGCTATTTCTACGATGCTCTTGAAGGTGTTCCATGCCACTCTCTCCCTCCTGTGCAACTCATGGTATATTATATACTCACATAATATATATAGAATATAATCATAGTATATAAGGACATCATAGTATATAATTTTTGCTTTAGCAATGGACAAATTGCTGCAAGTTACTGATGATATAATACATTATTTGTCTAGCGTTTCTCAACTGGGAGCCACATGGCTACTTGTATTGCCCCAGGATATGCCAAGAAAGCCACAGGTGAAAATAGTCAAAATTGGGGACCATGGCATGAAGCTTAGGGGGACATCAGTAGAGCACTATGCCACAAGAAAAACTGATGTCCCATCTTACTTAAGGGCCTCATTCACACTTTTAATATGACCCCAATTCTTATTCTTTACTCCTTTGAAGTATTTTTTTTCTCCATGTGAGGTAGAGGTGTAAAATAAAATTTTGAGTCAATTGAGTACAGTGTCTTGAACAATGCATAAATGACTAAGAATGGCTGTGTATCAATAATGTGCATATAACAGATTTATTCACTCCATCAGAATCCCTGTTTTGGATTTTTTAAATTAATTCTACCCAGTACCATTTCCTCAATATTCTAATATGCATATTGGCACTCATAAATAAGCATATATGCCGTATATGTATAATGTGAATGTTATTTTTGCCACTTAAAATTTCAAAACCTTCTATTTTTTTAAACTTTCATGTAGATATACTTGATAATACCTTATAAACAAAACAAAATTATAACATGTCTTAACAGTTTTCTACTTTATTTCAGAAAAATATTTTTCATAAAATCTACTATTTTTCTTGTTTTTTTTCATTTTTACATTCTTGTATTATACCTGACTCCACTCAGAGCTTACTTCTTGCTGACTGTTCAAGGATTATTTCTGTTGGGTTCAGGAGACAGTATGGGAAGTGCAGGGACCAAACACAGTCATCTACATGCAAAATTGGTGTTTGCAAGTTCTGCTCTGTCAAAATCTTATTTTATATTTGATACTTCTTTTATCTAACTCTGCCCTTTTTTCGTCATTTCTTATAGGTTCTTCTTCAGCAATTCTATATACTTGATATTTGCTATGAGTGAATTTTATAATGCTCCCTGATTTTTTATTAACATTTTCTGTGCCACATTGAAAATTATTATATGACCATCCTATTTTGGCTAAATAATCAACTCCATTGTTGCTATCACCATGCAAGTTTTTCTTTTTTCTTTCTCCCTTGCAATTATTCTATATCCCATTCTTCTACCTTTTATTCTTTTAAAAAATAAAAAAATAATAATTCCATGTTTATGTATTTGAGTTCAATAAACCAATATTTATTCCAGTAAAATATCCTCTTTTGTTCCCTATGCTCCAATTTAAAACAAGCTGCTTTGAGTTCACCTAACTCTAGCAAAGCCTGAGTATTCTTTCAGTTTATGGTGAGTTTGAATTTTAATTCTCCTTTGCCTTCTTACACTTACTCTTCTCTGGAGATGATTTTCTAAATTCTCAATTTTCTATTTAAATAGAAAATTCTAAAAAGATATCATTCTATAGATTGTTATGTAGTGTAAGAGTATAAATAGTATAGGGAATATTTAATAGGATATAGTTTGTTTTTAAAAGGGAATTTGTGAGACTGATGATTCATTACTGAAGTAACTTAACCCTATTCATTGAAAAACCTATTTTAATAGGTTATTAACCGCAGGCCTTTAGTGAATCTAACTGAGAAATCTGAAAAAAAATGAATGATATTATAAACCCCAGAGTTTCACTGATATGAGACTCTTCATGAAAAGTGACCAAAGGAGAATTTCAGTGAACAGAAACTTGGATAAAATTGAAAATGTATAGGGTTATGTTAATTTATAGATTGTTGCTTCATAGATAATTAGAGCAAAAATATTTCCAATGTATAAAAATAGAAATTTGGAAAAATGATTCCATTTTTGGCTGATAAAAAATTCAGTATTGTATGTGATAAAATTCCTTTGAAATAAAACTATTTGTGGTAGGTTTTAAGAAATTTGTAGTTTTTATTGTGTTATTAAATTATATACCTTAAAGCCTAACCTAAGTGTATGTAATTTCATTATTAATTGCATATAAAGAACTTATATATAACATGTATAAAGTAATACACATGTCCTCTATTCTGTGCTTGAAGAATTTTTCCTTCATTCAGTGAGAAATTTCCTAAGTAGAGCTCAGGATAGCATCCTATCCTATTATCTGTAGGATATTATGGGCAACATTCAGACTATTAAGACAAAAATTCAGCGTTTGGGCCCATTTCCCATGACCAATGATGCTTATCTTGGACTTCACAGAGACTGGGACAATCAGGCTACCCTGGAGATGATCAGGAGCCTTCAGAGTCATTCCCACTGAAGCTTGTTTGGGAGATTATGTAATGTCGTGATAAAAATCTGGGTTGGCCAGTTGTACTATTTCTCTGGTCCAGTTGAGGTCTGCGGGTAAACACTTTGGCACCCAGCACAAAATCTGCGAGCAGGGTCAGGGATCCCCTTCTTCCCCAGGGGATCGGTGGCTGGAAGGAGAAAGACACAAGAATAGAGCAAAGTTTCAAAATGCTTTACTTAACACAGGTTCTGGCATAAAAATCAGCAATAGGAAAACCCTGAACTTAGGATTCCCTACTGGGCACAACCACATATAGTCCAAGATGGCTGCCATCATTAGTTAAGGCCCTGCAGAGAGGAGACAGCAAAGAGGCAAAAGGGGACACCAAAGAAAAGGCCCGAAAGAAAGCAGGTTCGTTTTATATCCCAGCAACACAGACCACCCACTCCAATGGAGAGCAGTTAGGGTCAAATCCCCTCAGGTAATTTCTCCCAAGACCTCACCTAGGCCCTTTGAGATGTTAATGTTGCCCAGCCAAGATCTGCCTTGGAAGTATCCCTGCCATGGAGGAGGGGCTTCTGAGATGAGCTGTATCTCAGAATACAAAGAAATCTGTACCAAAGAATATTCTATTGCCAGTTATATATTTCTCCAAGTCTTCACAAGAGTCTCATCTTTACTTCATGGTTGTTTTCTATGTTAGCCTTTGAGTTATTAGAGAACCATACTTGCTTGCTTGGAGGCAAACAGCATTTCTCTCTGGTCTAATTACTTAGAGATACAATGTGGCCAGGCAAATATACTGGTAAGATCTAGCTAGTCCCAGGATGATTGTGGCAGCATGAGAGAATATTTATACAAGCCAGTATAGGATACAAGGTCAGATGAACTGCCACATTCAAACTGTCCTCCTCCTATCTACAAAGTGGCCTGCAGGAGGCAACTCCATACCAGATGCAGAGTCTCTGGGCAGCAGTGTACTGTAACAGAGCCATTTTGAATGTTGCACTAGATAACTAAATTTTGATAAAATAACTATTTTTAACAAAAAACAAAAGCCCAGAACACGATGGAAACATCCAAAATCCTATGAAAATAGAGATAATTTATTTAAATTTAAAAAGCTCTAGATAACTCAGTATGAAAATATTTTGCATGAATCTTTGAATGAAATGATCATTTTCACATTGTTCCATTTATTGCTTTAATCAGTCTTATTTAACTGAGAGGTGTGTGCTCAAGTGCCTACTTCTAATTAATTTTACTACCTTACTAGTTTGAATTCACTAGTGACCTCAACCCATTCGTGGGTGATGGAGGTTAATGGGTTTATTTGCCAGAAATAAAGACAGATTAGCTTTCACTAATACAGGTGACATTGGTAAGAAAACAAGGCACAAACAAGGACATATAATTCTAAGTATCTGTAAAGGTTAATTTTAGACTTTTCTTTTTTTCAAAGGAAGGCAGGGAGCTCTAGTGAAACCTAACAAGACACTGCTACCTTAATAGTTATTCAGAGTGCTCAGGAACCACATCATCTGCTCTTTCCAGGTCAATAAGAAAAGGGAAGCAAATAGCCATGCTGCAGCCCTACAGGGTTTCCACTATCTGAAAATAGTAAGTGGGTATTATTGGCTATATGGAGTTTTCTATTGATTGCTTCCCTATAAGAAACAGTCTTCAAAGGTACTTGATTTCACATTAAGGGAAAAGAATTTGCAAAGCATAGACTATGAAATTATTTTATAAAAGAAATGCATGTGAGTTTAGACACAAAGAAAAGGACTACACCTGAAGTTACATTCTATAAATATATCCCCAGAATTACAACTAGCATCTCTGGGGCAATGGGTGATAACAATTCGAGGCAATTCAATTTGAAAAGTCTATTTACTTTAAAATATACATATTTCAATTTTATAATGTCAAAAACAAATTGACTTCCTTCTCAGGGGTATTACTAGTGATTGCAGAGTAGACTGTCCAAATTTCCAGAATTTAGATGATAATGTGAACCAGAATATTTCATGATTCAGGCATTTTCAGTAAATGAATAAATGACAGATTTCTTAGTTGTTAATAAACTTTTCAGTGAAATCTCATTACAATTCATAATGATCTCAATATGTACTAGCATAGCAGGAGTTAATTTTAATATCTGAAAATATAAAGTTGATATAGTCTCTAGTATTCATTCAATCAACATATTGTCATATCACTTGTATCACAGCCGGATCATCGACACCTACCCTGCAGCAGTTTTATTTTTTTCAATCTGGCCCAGGTATGCTGAACCAGAGACTCTCAGACATGGGGCAGAACTGCTAATTGCTCTCCCTGTGCACAGCTACCCATGAGGCTCCCGGGAGGCATGGTGGATTCTAGCCCTGGCCTGCCACCCCAGCAGAGCTTCAAAACAAGCCAGACGAACCCCCTGACACCATAGGAACCACCATTTTCCACATCCGGACTTCCCTCTCGTCACAACTCCACCCAGCAGACCAGAATATCACAGCCTGGCTTGCGGCTCATCAATAAATGCTTCATTCAGAGGTGACTACAAGAGTATGCCACCCACAACTGGCAAGCTGCTCGTGTCGTATTTGATATGCCAAATGCCAGTAACATTTATATTAGGTCATTCCCATGAACTAATATAATGGTTTGGGGCTTCTTATGTTCCTGGAGCAAGCGGATGCCTTTGGGTTCTACTAGCATGAGACAGGACATATGGAGATATTACTGGTGCCCACTCTAGCAAAGAGATGATGAATGGGAAGATAGTGATAGTGATAGTGTTCACTTGTATCACTTGTCTCCCCATTGTTCATCGATTTGCTTGAGCAGGTGCCAGTAATGGCTCCATTCATTGGGAATGTGGTCATTATTGTTACTGTTTTTTATTTTTTATTATTTTATTACAGATACAGAGGGACCATGTTGGGGCCATTCACTGACACTCAGTTCAGCAGTGTGGGCAGGACACTTCAGTGCTTTGGTTAGATATGAAATACAGTGTTTGTTGCTTGAGACCAGAACTGCTGGGTCTAGACAACAAGGGACACAAGGCCACACCTGGTGGTACAAAGGCACACCAGGATCTGATTTAAGAACTCACATATGCCAGGTATATATGCTATTACTTGAGCTACAATCTAGTCCCTCATTTTCTTGTATCTAAAGCCACTTCTATATGACTATAGTCTTCACATTCAATTTGAATTTTTCTCCTAGAATTTTATGAGAAAAATATCCCTTGCTGTATTTTAAGACTGCCCATAGCCTTTTGTGAGTGTCATAGATTTACAAAGAAACTACAGGATCATTGGGAATACATCTTATTTTTTCACATTTCTGTCATAATGGGATGCTTCCTATATAGAACACATCCATAATAAAAGCGTTAGTTTCACAGCTAACAAATCAATGAACAGGAACTCAAACTGGTAGCCTGTTTACAGAGTTCTCATGCTGAATCTCTGCTGCTGTTGCCTGACAAAGTGGAACTCCACAATCAACTTTCATGGTTGTGCTTTTAACCAAGTTTGAATTTCACCAACCAATTTTATTTCATTACATATATAATAGCTTAGTCAATCCATTCACTGTCCTCTTTATTAAATTCTCTACTTGCTTTCTACTGATTGCATTAATATTTCTTATTTGCTTTGACCCTGAATATTTGGAATAACTTATTTTGTTTTTAAATTTGTGTATTTCAAGTTTTTTAAATAATTATTTAAGGTTAATTTAATTCTGAAAGAATTATGATTACTTTGAGTGACTTTTATTACCTGGGTGATTTGCACCATCCATGTGATAGAATGTCAATTGGAGATAGTAACTTTGGTCTCTTAAGTATGCTGTCCCCTACACATATCCATTACAACTGGTTTTCTCATTGCAATCATGTGTGGAGAGGTATTTCAAAATGCACAAGTACTCTGATAACAAAATTTCAATTTATTTATGTGTATCAACATGGATAAAATGATGTCAACATGGATAAAATGTTGGGCTGGAGCAGTCGGAAGCTATGTTGCTTGCCCTCCTTCCACATTGCTAACCCCAGTTAGATTCTTGTGACTACATATGGTCAGTCCCCTGGGCAACACTAGAAATGTTCCATTGCCAGGAGTAGACACTGAGTTTCATGGGTGTGACCCAAAAATCAATTTAAAAAAAAGAGGTATTTGTGATGTACTTCATTTCCAATAGATTTTTTTTGTCCTGTGATTGCACCTAGGTATGTTCCGGTTGATTCCTGGTTCTTCACTCAAAGATCACTCCTGGTGGTGCTTAGTAAGGGAATACACAGCCCCAAATATCAAATCCAGCTTCACTGTGTGGAAGGAAAACATCAGATCTGCTCTGCTATCTCTGTACGCTTTTAAATCTATTTATGTAGATATTTATTACTAAGTTATCTATTTTTAAGATTTACATTTCCATTTTTGTATACCAATCCACCCAGTTTACTTACTTATTGCTATAAGAAATAATATAATATACATAGAAAATATATTTCATATGTACCATGGTATTATCACAGTACATATGAAAACCAAGAAATCCATGTTCACAAAATTCTTTTAACTAAACTGCAAAGTATTACCTTCCCATTTAAAAATGTGACATTTCTTTGCTTCCCAGATTTCTGTTAATGGCTCTGTACCTGTCCTTGTACTCTTTATCCCTGACTTGTCTCACTTGTCTCCTTTTCCTTCCTTAGCCTCGTTTCCTTGCTCCTCCTTGTCCCTTTTAGTGTTTCTTTTTTGTTTTAGGTCAAATTTTCAAAGAACCCTGATCAGAAATTTTGACTAAATTCCTCAAATTTGGATTGTATAATGGTTTCTCATTATTACATTGGGATTCTGGGCTTTGCATTAAAACACCATGGAGAAGAAATGTCCTCCATATTACATTATCTGCTGATACAGGACATCAACATGTCTAATTACAGGTGCTATTAACCTTGATCACTTGGATAACCTAGTTTCTAGGGATTTCTCAACATTATGCTACTGTTTTTAATTTTCTGTGGTCTATTCATTAGAAGTGAGTGACTGCTCTCATTATTTTCTCCAGGGAAGGAAATTAAGAGGACAGAGTATCAAATTATATGCAGAGATCATAAATCGGTTAAGCAGGTAGAAAATGAGACTTTCTCCAAATAAATATTGCTTTTTTCTTTATTCTGAAAACCATTACCTGTTAAAGGATGTTATTTGCTTAGTTATTTTATTTAGAGCTATAATCAATCATATATCCTGTTCTTTTTTCCCCCCTATTATGGGGTTGAGGGGACGTCAACCTGGCATTGTTCTCCAGTGCCACAGTGGTGGTGCTAGGGGCACCATCTGTGGAGTTTGGATTCAAACCACTTGTAATCACAGTCACATGATAAATAATTGTCTTAGGCTTTGCAGCATCTATTTGGCTCTCTGGTCCATTTTTCTCTGATATCAAAGTGGCAGCAGAATTTATTTTTTACACTTAAAATAATTATTTCTTTATCATCCTTTTCTACCTTCCAATTTTGCAAATTCATATTTATTACTGCTCAATTTTCATGTTTCCCATCCAGATCCTTGTAACATCAAACTTGTGCATTAAGTAGCTAATGCTCATTGTTTGATGTTTTTATAAAAAAAGATGTTTTGAAAGCCCAAATTAAATAAATTATCATTGATGCATATCTTAGAGCATAATGTTTACCAAAAGCTTTCAAAGATGAAGCTTTTATTTATTATTTTCATAGCTTGATCTTTGGGAAAGTATTCAAGAGAATTGTTGGATTTGACTTAATTAGTTACACTGATTTTCCTCTTCCTTGCTCTGTGTCTTAGTCTTATAAAATCGTCTTTGCTTATCCAAAGTTCAAATTGCCTCTGAGGGAATGATGCAATTGTCTACAATTCTCTTTATTGGACTATAATGAAATTCTCTTTATTGGACTATAATATTGGACATTATTTATTCAACCCAATCCCAATACCATTTAATTGATAACACTCTTAGAGCACTTATGTTCCTCTTTATTTGAAACACATTATTCATTCTTCAGTTATAAAATGTATTTGCATGTAGAGTACAATGTTCTTAATTGATAGGGCTTTCTTAATACACAACCTTATGTGCTTTGAATGTCCCAGCTGTGCTTTGAGAAGTCACTCGTGATATAGTAATAACGTAATGACAAATATATTGCTCTTGGTCAGAGACGCAGTTCATCTCTAACAGAATCTGTCCCCAAAGTCAGCTCCTGAGTCTCTGACTTATATTTACTTTTTAACCATTGTTGTTCCACTCTAGAAAAGGTGAACGAGTGATTTTCTCAGATTTTGTTTTGATCAGGGTAATGACTTTAATGACTTAATTAAATTCATTAAAATGTAATCATCTTAACAATTTCAAGTGTGTAAAAGTATTTTCAAAATTCCACATAATAGCACAGATATATGTATTGCTATTTCTACAGACAATTTTAGCAGAGACTTATTTGAAGCCACCTAAGAATAAAGATACAAATTTTTATTGAAAATTTAATTACATGGGGGATATTTGTTTGAGTTTTGAATAATTATTCAAAATATCACCATTCAGTTTTTAGCATAGCATTGGTTTAAGGAAATTATTGCTATATTTATCAGTCTCGATTATTATGTGATCTGTTGTTGATAAATCTCTAGCCCAAAAATGTTTTCCTACTCATCAGGTTTCTAACATTCAAAAGATATAGAAGACAAAGGAAGTTCTAGCACAACAAATAATTTTTCTATGTGCTGGAGAAAGTCAAGAATATGAGTAGATAAACTTTCTACTTTATTAATATTTTAGTAATGTAAATAATTTTTATTGAAACACATATGGTGATAGGTGAGAGAAGAGTAAAAAAGATGGAGAAAGTCAAAAATTCAAAAGAGAACCAGGCTTTTCCAGAGAAGAGAAATCCAGAGAAGAGAAAGGAAAATTTATACACTCAAGAGAGAACAGAAGCTTGAAAGAAAAAGCCCAGATACACTATTTAAAAGAAAGAAAAATGTCAAAGAAATATTTTTGTTCTTAGAACCATATGGGAGCGTATATCATCATATTGGAGCCACAGAAAACAGGGACATGGTAATAGGTGTCTGAAGAGATGATTCCATATCTGTCTTGTCATGTTCAAAGCCAGGTCACATGTTTTCAAAGACTAATGGGAAATAGACATTATCTAGCTCTATTTTTACAATAATAATCATGTGTACTTTTAAATATTAGTAGTGATGATTATATGTGAGCTATCATCAGGACAATGTCTGGAATTCAGATAAATTTAGAGAAAAGATCTGAGTTTTCAGGTGATAGTGTCAATGACTGAAGCAAAAAATCTAAAAATAAGCAAAAAATCTGCAAATTAATAAGGATCTATGCTAAAGTATAAAGCAAGAAAATAATATCTCTCTGATTCCATTTTCCATTTCTATATGTCATATTGGTGGAAGATAGACCAGGAAGATCAGCAAAGACGTGGAGATTATTTCTCTACTCAGATCCCCTAAACAAAGGTCCTAAGAAATTGTGTGGTCCTAGAGATTGAAAATAGGGGACTCTGATGGAAAGTGGGTGAGTAGAAAGTTCTGTGCACAGAATGTGAGTGTAGAAATATGATGTTTTTTTCTCTTTTCAGCATTTTCCTTGAAAAGGTCTCCCCATGTTCTTAGAAATATAGTGAATAAGGCACTGTAATTAGGACAATATGTGTAAGGGTCCCTTTCAGAGCCAAGATTAAGCCTTGAGCACTGCTTGGTATGACCCTAAAATCAAAATTATGGGATGTGAATGTCATATGAAGATTTAAAAAATTGTGTTGTGCTACTTAAACATCATTTATTGCTGAGTGACTTGAGGGAGATTTGGAAGCACAAAATATATGTTTATCACAGATATATGCTAAAATGAAATAGTTTAAATCATGTCTTTGACATTTTATCTAAGGTTTTTTAGGGTCTGAGGCATATTTCACACATTATTTGTAGTTAACTTCTGTTTGTAATCAAAATGCTACATTTGGGAGGAATTTACTACAGTGTTGAAAAATATGGAGTTAAAAACTTTACCAGGAGTTACTTCTGAGTGCAGAGCAAGGAGTAACTCCTGAGCACTACCTGATATTACAACAAATTGTAGACAACAACAACAACAAAACCACTCTTTATATTTATGTCTGAAGAGTCTACTTGTATTTCGTTTCTTATCTGACATGCTGTTCTCTGCACCAATCATGTAACTTGTCCTCATTTCTGGGCTCCCAATTGGGTGTGGTAAACACTGCTCATCTCCTACTCATTGTAGAAAAGCCAAGCGTTTTTTGAAAGCATTCAATTACACATACTACAATGTGCATGTCCTGACAATTGTGAACTTAATGCCCTAGAAGACCAGTGCATTTCTATTCATCATTACTCTGCTTAGCTTTTAAATTTCACGATGAACAAAATGGTACCATGAGACAATTTTATGATATAAATGTATAAACCAGTTTTGGGCTGCAAAAACAGGCTGGAAGTGTTATTCAGTGAAATACAGTAATGAAGTTATAAAGCAATCCATAAATTCCATTATAATACATGAAATTTTCATACAGTAAATTTTATTTCTCTTTTCCAAATATTTATGTTGATTCTAAAAAGTTTGGTGGAATCCTATAGGATAATCAATTTGATTTAAAACATACACAAAAGCAAGGTTGGAGAGAACACATTAGATGTTGTTCACATTAGATATCACATTAGATATCAGGAGAAAGGGGGAGCCCTGATAATACATAGTGGGAAAAGCACTGTGTGGAACCTACACCAGATCAAAAATCATGAAGAGCTTTAAAAAGGACTTTAAGTCCTCACAGAACTTAAAGTCTTTTAGGTTCAGAATTCCAGGCCCCAAATATGGCTGAACCTTATAGGGAGAGAGGTTCAATCACTGGATAAAAGTCCAAACCAACAATATCAAAGATCAACATATCAAAGTTCATCCACAAGGCAACATCTAGCAATGGATTTTGAAAGCAGGTTTAGAAAACTGTAAGCAACTGAAGTTGGCAGTGGAAAAGGATGCCGTCAGAATGCATCTCTGTGAGATAGGCACTTTATCTTTGGTTCTTTCCAGAGTCCTTGTCCTGTACTATTCCTATATGTTAATTCCCTTTACTCTTTCTACTCCTAAACAGACTTATCTCTCTTCCCTACCTATCGGCAGAGCCTGACAAGCTACCTGTGTTTTATTTGATATGCCAAATACCAATAACAATTATATTCCTCATTCCCATGACCTGAAGGAATGGTTTGAGGCACTTCCTGTCCCTGGAGTGAGCAGATGCCCCTGGGCTACACTAGCATATGACAGGTCCTATGGAGATGTTACTGGTGCCTGCTAGAGCAAATTGATGAACAATGGGAAGACAAGTGATACAAGTGATTTAACTCCTGAAAGTGTTTCCAGAGAAAGGTGAAAGCCTGGGTAAAATTTCGGACTGGCTTTCCTTTCCTGCCCAGAGCAGTTTTCCTTACATTGGCCTGAGTTCCACAGCTCTCCTGGAAAATTGTTATGACAGGAATCATTGAATCATTTTCCATGCTGGGCAGAACATGTAGAATTCAGATGTTGATGGCTGCAGAGCGCAGCCTATGAGATGTAACGTCTGCACCTTGCACGTGTTCATAGCAGACTTTCCCCTGTCCAAAACTTGACTGGATGACTAAGGTGGATGGAGAAGAAAGCTATCAACCCCCTTCTAGTGTCACCCATGTCTCCATTTAAAGGACACAGTGAGCCTTAGTCTCCCTGGGGGACGCACACAGCCATTGAACAGGGACACACCAGCTGTACTCATGACTCTGTGGTCAGGTACTAGTTCCAGGAGGACTTGAGAACCCATCTGCAGTGTTTGAAGATAAAACCCGAAACTTCCCAGAGCAAGGCAAGTGTCCTTCCCACTGTGTTCTCAAACCAAGCCAACCATTCTGCCTTTTTATCCGGGACATGGGGACAAGTGTTCAGATTCAGGATGTTTCTCCTGAGATAGAATTTCTCTACTATTCCTGAGTCCTCACCTTTAACCCCACCACCATAGTAAAATGTCCCCAGGACCTATGTAGCATATTTTCTGATCTTCCTTAACAATTTGAATAATCCTTCTTTTTAGACTAGTTCAAGAAAGAGAAATGTCTGCTGGGATACTCCATTTCCTGCAACACCACTGGATCATAAAAGCAGTTCTATCATGCAATTAACAATTAATTTTATCAGGACTTTTTCGTGTTTAGGGAAAAGAGCACTTGTAGATGCTTTACAATTACCAGGATTAGAATGTCAAGCAATATGTATACCTTCTATGTTGTATATTTCTTTCACTAAGAGTCAGGATACAATAATTCTTCTTTTGAGGGCCTAGGTAAGTTACATTGATCACTTGATCACTTGATATCATGTTATTCATCGATTTGCTCAAGCGGGAGCCAGTAATATTTCCATTTGACCCTATCACGTACCTTATTTTAAGAAACTAAATTGTATATACTCTTTACCTATTTGCTTTCATAAATGAAAAAGTATCAGTGGAACAATTCAGATTCTGAAAGATCGCTAATAACATATTTTTATGTAGATATGTAGATATATTTTTACAACATTGGAAAGAAAACTAAAGGGAATGCCTTAAAAAATAGAGAAACATAGTCCAGTTTCGGAAGGTTTCAAAATTCAAAATGGACAACTTTCTCTTCTGTTAAGTTTATGAAGGCAGATCA
Source organism: Cryptotis parvus (assembly GCA_021461705.1). NCBI lineage: Eukaryota > Metazoa > Chordata > Mammalia > Eulipotyphla > Soricidae > Cryptotis > Cryptotis parvus. The sequence goes on along the minus strand of JAJIBD010003776.1, from coordinate 32,967 downwards.
CATTTAGTCATGCCATAATTTGTCAAACTTCTTTTTTTTTTTTGCTTTTTTTGGGTCACACCCAGCAATGCTCAGGGGCTATTCCTGGCTCTGTGTTCATGAGTTAATCCTGGAGGTGCTCGGGTGACCATATGTGATGTGTGGGATCAAACCAAGGTAGGCCGCATGCAAGGCAAATGCCCTACCCACTGTGCTATCGCTCCGGTCCCTGTTAGTAAAATTTCTATATACGGGAGCCAGAGCAATAGCACAGTAAGTGGGCATTTGCCTTGCATGCCGCCAACCCAGGTTTGATACCCAGCATCCTATATGGTAACCTGAGCACTGCCAGTAGTAATTCCTAATTGAAGAGCCAGAAGTAAAGTAAACCCTGAGCAGTGCTGGGTTTGACCCAAAAAAAACCAAAAAAACAAAAAAAACTTCTATATAAAAATGGCCAAATAATATAGTTTAAAAATTATTTCTAATTATAGAGCCTCACAAACTATTAAATATTCAGTGATAAGTTAAGAAAATATGTGAAGACTTAAACATTTTATATAAATTAGTCTACAGGGCATTAAAAGTATAGTATTATCATACTATTACATAACACAGCTCTTTACATATATATGATCAAAATAACCCAATATCCAAGATTATTTACTAGAGAAAATAGTAATTTTTTAAAAAATAGTTCCAGGAAAGTTAGTTTCTATATGGAAGAAGTAAAGAGAATATAATCTCTTAGTTCTCATAAAACAACTTAATATAAAATAGGTCAGAACTCTGAGTTTTATAACAAATAATCAAACTTCTAAAGGAAAACATTGTTTCGAGCAGTTTCCTAGGTGTGATATGAAAAGCATTAATCATAAAAATAATAGCTGACATTTTTAAAATTTGAATTTTGGTTGTGTAGACAGTGATATGAAAAAAGAAAGTTGAAAAAATTCAAACTACATAAAAAATTTTTCTCACATCACAACCAGCAAAGCTGGAGAAGAGACAGACCAGACCCACAGCTGTCTGTGCCCACGCACTTAGATAAAAATGAAGTTTAGGATCAGGTTCTTCCCAGGATCTTGCACATTTATACACTGTAATGATCATTGTAGTTTTAATAAACTGGGGAGGCTGATTAGAAATGGGGGATTTTAGTGTCAGACTAGAACTCACCATGGAACATACACATAGAGACTTACATCATAAACCGTAAATATCTGTGCGGCAAGCCACAATGTATAGAAGAAGAGACAGAAATACAGAGATAGAGACAGAGAGAGAAAAAAAAAGTTGCCTGCTATAGGGGCAGGCTGAGGTGGCTGGAATGGAGTGTGAGGACATTTGTGATGGGATATAGGGAACTCGAGGAGGGATGGGTGCTGGAACAATGTATGACAGAGACCGAATTATGAACATCTTTGTAATTGTATATCTCACAGTGGTATGATAAAAATTTAAAAAATAATGAAAAATAAAAAACAAAAACATTCTCAATACGTTATCCGACAAACATTTGTATCTACACCATGCAAAGAACTCTAATAAGACAAACCAATTTCTTAAAGTGCTTAAAGCATCAGGCTTGCATTTCATAAAGAAAATCCTAAAAGATAGCTAAGGTAATGAAAAGTTTCTTATCATTGCAATTTGTAATAAAATGCAAATTAAATCACAGTAAAATACTACTCTGTAATTACCAGATGACATAATTAAGAACTGATAAATCAGGGGGCTAATCTAAAATATAGTATCAAGAACTTTCACTGCTACAAAAAGTAAAAAAAATAATCAAATGATAAAACCTTGGCAATTGATTACAAAAACAATTTAAAAGTGGTGATAACCCATGGGGTGTAAGAGAAGCCAACTGAATAAGACAATGAAGAAAGTAGTATATGTTCTTTGAAAAGTTGGTTTAGGGGAAAGCATGTACTTGTGCACATATTGTAACCTAGTTACTGAAATTACAAAAAAATTGTAAAATAGCAATATAGTTTTTACCTCAACATTAGTATTTTTATAATCAGATATGTTCATTTCTTTTGAAAGGGAGTAGTATTGTTATTTCTTATTTTAATCCTAAATTTAACATTTGCGAGATTATACTTTTTTATTACAAAGCGGGTATTTATGTAAAAGTGAATATGTGATACTCTAAGAAGAATGAATTGGAATACTAAGTATTTATTCAAGGTAAGTTAAAGCTATATTCACCCAAAATTGTATCTGAATATTATCATCTGCATTATTCATAAAAATAAGATATGAGAAATGATTTAATCTTCAAAAACATGGTTGAATAAACAATATTTGGTATATTCATGCAATTGAATGTTGCGAACAATGCCAAGTTATTTACATACAAAAACATCTTGAAAGGAGTATCCTGATTAAAAGAAGACAGACAAGACCTCATACATGCTATATAATTCACTTCATTTAACAGTTTAGAAAATATACTCTATGATAGTCATGGAAAATAAACTGTTTTATATGTATGATTGTGAGAGGAAGTAGAATCAAAGTTACATGAGAAAAGTCTACATCCATTGTAGCAGCATATTTATAAATATTTATAAGTAATAAGTTCAAATCACAGAACAGGACTTATTTTTCTATGTAATTTAAAAAGAGTATTTTCATGGAAGTTATAGAAGTTATTAAAATATTCTTGAACCTAATGGCATTATAACTCTACATGTAGATTGAAAATAAACCCATGATGAATATTTATAATAAAACCATGATGATGTGTTGATTATACCAAACTAAAATGTAATATTCAATATTAATGCAGCACTCCGTTTTTTCTCTTCAATTGGGAGAGGATGTCTTTCTTGAATCATTACAAGTTATGATTCCAAGTCTCTAGTATGTGACCTACTGTATCAGGAATTATGTTATTTCTTGCTGAAGCATTACCTTTTCTATTTACAATCAACATGTTTTTATTGACCAAATGTTACCTTCTTAAAGCTTAATGATCGCATTATTTTTTCATGAGGTAAGATATCAAATATTTATGTTCTGAATTGCATATATTGGATAGTAAATGAATATCATAGAATGATAATATCCAATACCAAAAATTGCATTATAATTTAGTGTCTATCTGAGTAGAGCTGGTCAAAAGAAAGAGGTATTTATGTAGTATAAAAAAGTACAGAAACTGACTATATTTCCTCTAGATTCCTAAATGTGTGTTTTCTGTCCTTCAAATTTAAACTCAGTTCTCAAAACAAACTGAAAACTTTTTGATAACATTGTTGAAGTAAAAAACTTGTACATCCTATACATGCTAGTATGTTAACCTAGCATATTTATGTAATAAAATCCTAGGTTTTATATACATATATCTACATATATACACAATTTATATCTCAAAGGCCATATAAAAATGAAAAATAATCTATGATTAAGCATTATTTAACTTCACTTATACATATAGTAGTGTAGAACTTTTCCCTGAGGAATTGCTCACAAGGTAACACTCACAAAACAGACATCCTTATTAGCTAACCGAGGACAAGGGTCTCCAACATGACTATTTGGAAGTGCTCATAGCAAAACCATTTTGGATCTCCTGATTGACAGACTCCTAGGTACTCTGTCAGTAGAATGAGATGCCTCTTTAAATTGAGTCCCAATTTCCTCTTTTTTTTCCAGCCATATCTCGATAAGCATAGTTTTGGCTTGTTATGCTTTACTCTTGAATGTCAGTTTCATTTACCAAGAGGATTAAATAAGAATCCATTCAATGTCCACTTTATTCCTTATGCATGCATACTCACAGGTGTTTCGGAAGGTCCATATTCCTGCTGCTTTTATTCATTTATGGAAAAGGGGAAATTCACCAATCTTAAAAAGGCTAGGATGAGCTTAATGACTGGGATGTCATTTTAGAAATAGAATCTTTATTGTTTTTTCTCAAAATAGAAGGTCAGGAACATGTCCTTGGAGTATTCAGATATTGAGCATCTTACCAAAGTTTGTTTTATGAAGAATCCTCAGAAACAGAAAGTCAAATTATTTGGGAACCAATGTTCCTCATTCTATGCACATATATGGTCTGTCTCTTATTTGTCTGAAGTAGAATCAAACAGTGCAAGAGATTAATAGTTGCCCCATTATTTCCAGGTTGCATGCCTGCTGTCTACTAATATCCTTTTGACATTTTGATGGATATGGGTCAGAAAACTATTGCAGGCTCATAATTCCGTTTAGCCATAGGTGGTTTGAGATATTTCTAAATCAGTACAAGCACATGTGGGTTGATGAAAGGCTTTGCCTTATCTCGTTTCTCCTAACTTATTTGGGTAAAGATATTTCTGGTTCAGGAAAGATCCAGTCATTCTTCTTTGAAATAATAACAAACTGGGAAATAGGAAAAATCCTAAAGTCTTATATTCAATGTTAATTAGCTCATAAGCTTTAGTAAGAACAAGGAACGTGATTTAAGCTCCGTTATTTAGTTTATACCAAACTTTAAGTAAATACCTATACTAACTAGGCTCTTAATTTATATTTTAAAAAACATATTAAGCTTGTCTTCCACAAGAATCCAAAATTGATTTTTTACAAAGTCAGTCTCTCCCTTATAGACTGGGTTAGTCTAGTTCTCTTTTATTCTAATATCCTTCTTTTCCATGTTCATGTGTTTTCAATTAAAAAAGGGATGAATTCACTTACATTACATCTTCTTTGGTGATAATTGTGTGGCTTTTTATAGTGATTTATTATTTTGAAAAATGTATTGTTCCTTGAATTCATATGTCTTGCTAAACTGTTATGGAAAACCAAAACTTCTATATATACAAATAAAAGTGAACACAAACCTTGATAGAAATATAAGCAGTGGAACTGGAGCGACAGTATAGCAGGTGAGGCTCTTACCTTGCTCACAACCAGCCACGGTTCTAACCACAGTATCCTAATGTGGTCACATGAGTCCCACCAGCAGTAATTCTCTAGCTCAGAGCACAACCAGAAGTAAGACCTGAGTCCTTCCAGGTGTGACCTCCAAATTAAAGAAATAAACATTTTAAAAAAAGCTAAACTGTCTTATAGATATATACAAATTTATTTTGAGAGAAAATAAAACAAATTTCCGGGAGACATTGCCGGGTTCTAGCCCTGGCCTCCACCCCAGCATAGCCTCACAACAAGCCAGACAAGCCCCCGACTCCATGGGGGCTGCCATTTTCCACATCTGGGCTTCTCTCTCTTCACAACTCCACCCAGCAGACCAGACTATCACAGCCCGGATCATCCACATCAACCCTGCAGCAGTTTTTTTTTTTCAATCTGGCCCAGGTAATCTGAACCAGAGACTCTCACATGGGGCAGAGCTGCTATTTGCTCTCCCTGTGCCCAGCCACTCATGAGGTGCCTGGGAGGCATGGAGGGTTCTAGCCCCTGGCCTGCCACCCCAGAAGAGCCTAACAACAAGCCAGACGACCTCCCCTACTCCATGGGGGCCTCTATATTCCACATCCAGACTTCCCTCTCTTCACAACTCCACCCAGCAGACTAGAATATCACAGCCCAGCTTGCGCGGTTCATCAATAAATGCTTTATTCAGAGGTGACTACAAGAGTATGCCACCCACACGGCAAGCCTGGCAAGCTGCTTGTGTCGTATTTGATATGCCAAATACCAGTAACATTTATATTAGGTCATTCCCATGACCTAATATAAAGATTTGAGGCTCTTTATGTTCCTGGAGCAAGCGGATGCCTTTGGGTTCTACTAGCATGAGACAGGACATATGGAGATATTACTGGTGCCCGCTCTAGCAAATAGATGATGAACGTGAAGATAGTGATAGTGATTTTATTTTATTGTAAATGCTGATTTTCTGTCTTAAATCAAAATCAAGCCATGATTCTATTGTTATATCCAATAAAACTCTATCCAGAAAGAAATATAAATCAACAGTATTAAGTAGATAAAAGTTCAGTTTTATAGTTAGATATGCTACATTCAAATTTGATTTCTGACAGTTACTGATTATAATGCCTTCATAGTTTTGGATAATATGTAAATGCGGCCAATGCATATAAACTACCCAATGGTTTGTTTTTAGAGCTACTATCATTGAATAAGATCATTGAGTTGGGAAGGTCATCAATTCTCTTCTCCCTTGATAAACTTAGCAAGATGTTTCATGGACTAATGGGCAAGTAGTGCCACAAGTAAGCCAGGTTTTATTTGGATTCTTATGAGTTGCCCATTCCAATGTGTGGGAAGTAGTAAAATAAGTCTCATGAGCCACATTACAAGGCATTGAATTTTACCCCAGAGATTGCACTCTAGAGACAAGGATTGTAAATGCATAGTATGTAAGACAGATCATTTTTACAGGCAGAAAACTAACACCAATAATAAATTGTTCAAATAAAAATTTACATATAAAACATTCATGACCAAGACAAATTAAGCATATTCAACTGTTTTTCCTCATCTGGTCAGTAAGTACAAGAAAAAAACACGAAGCACTGAGAGCTCTCTCTCTCTCTTCAATTTATATTCTTTAGATATAGAAATATGAGACGTAGATATGATAGATAATAAATTAATCTTAATTGAATCAATTATAATTAGATTTCAGTTTACTACATACATATATTTATTATTTCACATGGGTTTTTATATTTTGCTATACCCACAGTCAGGCACCATCACATACTATGAATTTAATAAATCGACATAATTAAATGTTATTGCTTAATGAATAGATTCATATTCTTCTATTAACTGCACAGTCAATAATGATTATGATGTTCTTTTTATTTTTTATTTTTTTTAAATTTTTTATTATTTTTTAAAATTTTATTATACCACCATGAGACATATAATTACAAAGGTGTTCACAATTTGTTCTTGGTAATACAGTATTCCAGCACCCATCCCTCCACTAGTGCCCCATTTCTACCACCAATGTATCCCACCCCCTCCCACTCACCCCAGGCTGCCTCAACAGCAGGTAGCCCTGTTTCCTCTCTTTCTCTCTCTGTCTCTGCATCTCTCTCCCTCTTATTTTACACATTGTGGCTGGTCCTGCAGATATTTAGAGTTTAAAACTTAAGTCTCTTTGTGTATATTCAATGGTGAGTTTTAATCTGCCATTACCACTCACACATTTAGTAAAACACTGGTATCTATTTATATCCTATTAATGAATGCAGTCATTCTATATCTGTCCTTTTCCTTCTGACTAATTTCACTCAGTATGATAGTCTCTATGCCCATCCATTTGCAGGTAAATTTCATAATTTCATCTTTTCTGACAGCTGCATAGTATTCCATAGTGTAGATGAACCACAGTTACTTTAGCCAGTCCTCTGTTCTCTGGCATTTAGGTTGTTTCCAGATTCTAGCTATAGTGAATAGCGCAGAGATGAATAAAGAAGTACAGATAGTGTTTCTGCTATGTGTTTTTCAGTCTCCGGGTATATTCCCAGGAGTGCTACTGCTGGATCAAATGGGAGCTCAATGTTTAGTTTTCGGAGGAATGTCCAAATTGTTTTCCAAAAGGGCTGGACCAGTCGGCACTCCCACCACAGTGGGTGAGAGTCCCTTTTTCCCCACATCCATGCCAGCACAGGTTGTTCTTGCTGTTTTGGATGTGTGCCAGTCTCTGTGGGGTGAGATGGTACCTCATTGTTGTTTTGATTTGCATCTCCCTGATGATTAAAGATGAAGAGCACTTTTTCATATGCCTTTTGGCCATTCAAATTTCTTCTTTTTGGAAGCTTCTGTTCATTTCTTCTCCCCATTTTTTGATGGGGTTGGCTGTTTTTTTCTTGGGAAGGGCTACCAGTGCCTGATATATCCTGGATATTAACCCCTTGTCAGATGGGTATTGGGTGAATATCCTTTCCCACTCTGTGGATTATTTTTATCTTGGTCACCATTTCTTTTGAGGTGCAGAAGCTTTTCAATTTTATATAATCCCATTTGTTTATCTTTGCTTCCATTTCCTTGGTCAGTGGTGTGTCATCTTTAAAGATACTTTTTGTTTCGATGTTGTAGAGCGCTTTCTCCTATGTTTTCTTCAATGTACCTTATAGATTCATGTCTGATGTTGAGATCTATAATCCATTTTGATCTGACTTTTGTGCGTGGCGTTAAAAGAAGGTCTAATTTCATTTTTTTACATGTAGTTGCCCAGTTTTCCCAGCACCATTTGTTGAAGAGGCTGTTTTTGCTCCACTTAATATTTTTTTGCTCCTTTATCGAAGATTAAGTGGTTGTATATTTGAGAGTGTGTTTCAGGATACTCAGTTCTATTCCATAGGTCTACGGGTCTGTCTCTATACCAATACCACACTGTCTTAATTACAACTGCTCTGTAGTAGAGCTTGAGGTTGGGGAAAGTGATACCTCCCATCTTCTTTTCCCCAAGGATTGCTTTAGCTATTCCTGGGGGGTTTATTATTCCATACAAATTTCAGGAGTGTTTGTTCAATTTCTTTGAAGAACATCATGGGTATCTTTATAGGGACCGCATTGAATCTGTATAAAGCTCTAGGGAGTATTACCATTTTGATAATGTTAATCCTTCCATTCCATGAGCAAGGAATGTGTCTCCATTTCTTCACGTCTTCTTTTATTTCCTGAAGTAATGTTTTGAAGTCTTCTTTGTAGGGATCCTTTACATTCTTTGTCAAACTGATTCCTAGGTATTTGATTTTCTGCGGCACAATTGTGAATGGGATAGTTTCTTTAATGTCCCTTTCTTCTCTTTTGCTGTTTGCATATAGGAAGGCCATTGACTTTTGGGTATTGATTTTGTACCCTGCCACTCTACTATAGGAATGTATTATTTCTAGGAGCCTCTTGGTAGAGAGTTTCGGGTTTTCCAGGTATAATATCATGTCATCTGCAAATAGTGACAACTTGGCTTCTTCCCTTCCTATCCAGATGCCCTTAATGTCTTTTTTCTTCCCTGATTGCTATGGCAAGTACTTCCAATACTATGTTGAATAGAAGTGGTGAGAGTGGGAAGCCTTGTCTTGTCCCTGATCTTAAGGGGAAGGCTTTCAGTTTTTCCCCATTGAGAATGATGCTCGCTGTGGGCTTGTAGTAGATGGTCTGGATTATCTTGAGGAAGTTTCCTTCAATCCCCATTTTACGGAGAGCTCTTATCATGAACGTGTGTTGAATCTTGTCAAATGCCTTCTCTGCATCTATTGATATGATCATATGGTTTTTATTTTTCTTTTTTGTTGATATGATGTATTATGTTGATTGACTTGCGGACGTTGGACCATCCTTGCATTCCTGGGATGAATCCCACTTGGTCATGGTGTATAATCTTTTTGATGACGCTTTTGATTCTATTTGCTAGTATTTTGTTGAAGATCTTAGCATTGTATTCATCAGGGAGATTGGTCTGTAGTTTTCCTTTTTTGTGACATCTCTGTCTGCTTTGGGTATCAGGGTGATATGTGCCTCTTAAAAGCTATTTGGGAGTGTTTCTCTTTCTTCAATTTGCCGAAGAGCTTGAATAGAATTGGGAGTAGGTCCTCTTTAAAGGTTTTGTAGAATTCACTGGTGAATCCATCTGACCTGGGCTTTTGTGTTTGGGGAGACTTTTGATTACTGATTCTATTTCCTTGATGGAGATAGGTTTGTTGAGGTATTCCAAATCTTCTTGTTGCAGACTTGGGAGGCTATAGGAATTCAGGAATATGTCCATTTCTTCTAGGTTCTCTTGTTTCGTGGCATATAGGCTCTCATATTAATCTCTGATGATTTTGAATTTCTTTGGTATCTGTTGTGATGTCCCCATTTTCGTTTCTGATTCTATTTATTTGGGTACTCTCTTTTCCTTTTCTTACAAGTCTTGCAAGTGATTTGTCAATCTTGTTTATTTTTTCAAAGAAGCAGCTTTTGGTTTCGTTGATCTTCTGGATTGTTTTTTGACATTCCATCTCATTGCTTTCTGCTCTAAGTTTTATTATTTCTTTCTTTCTGCTTGGGTTGGGCTCCTTTTGTTGATCACTCTCTAAGATTTTAAGTTGTGAGATCAGACTGTTTGTGATGGCCTTTTCTTCTTTTCTGATGAATGCTTGAAGAGCTATGAACTTGCCTCTTAACACTGCTTTTGCTGTATCCCACAAGTTCTGGTAATTCGTGTCTTCAGTCTCATTTGTTTCAAGGAATCTTTGGATTTCCTCTTTGATTTCTTTTTATGACTTGCTGGTTGTTCAGCAGTGAGCTGTTTAGTTTCCAGGTACTTGGTATTGGTCTCCGTTTTTGTGTACAATTAACTTCTATTTTCAGTGCAACATGGTCTGAAAAAATAGTTGGCACAATTTCTATCTTCTTGTTTTTATGGAGGTATGATTTATGGCTCAGCATGGGATCTATTTTTGAGTATGTTCCATGTGCACTGGAGAAGAAAGTGTATTCAGCTTTTTGGGGATGAAATGCCCTAAATATGTCTACCAGCCCTCTTTCTTCCATCTCTTCTTTTAGGGCCAATATATCCTTGGTAAGTTTCAATCTTGTTGATCTATCCAGGGTTGATAGAGCAGTGTTCAAGTCTCCAACTACAATTGTGTTGCTGTCAATGTCTTCTTTGAAGTCTATTAGTAGTTGTTTTAGGTATTTTGCTGGCCCCTCGTTGGGTGCATATATGTTTAATAGTGTGATTTCTTCCTGATATATGCATCCCTTGACTATTTAGAAGTGACCTTCATTGTCCCTTCTGACCTTCTTTAGCCTGAAGTCTATGTTGTCGGTAGTATGGCTACCCCAGCCCTTTTGGATGGGTTGTTTGAGTGAAGGATTGTTTTCCAGACTTTTATTTTGAGCCTGTCTTTGCTCCGATTGTTCAGGTGTGTTTCTTGAAGGCAGCAGAATGTCAGATTCAATTTTTTGATCCATTTTGCCACTCTGTGTCTCTTAACTGGTGCATTTAGACCATTGACATTGAGAGAGATTATTGTCATGGGATTTTTGTGCCATCGTTCTGTATAGGTTGGTTGTTCTTTTGGGTTATGTCTCGTCTTATAGTAGATGTTTCAGTACTTCTTTTAAGGTTGGTTTTGATTTTACAAATTTCCTAAGCTGTTGTTTATCCAAGAAGTTTTATATCTGTCCTCAAATCTGAGTGACAGTTTAGCCTGATAAAGAATTCTTGCTGAGGCATTCTGTTCATTAAGTTTTTTTTACTATATCCCACCACTGCCTTCGGGCTTGGAGGGTGTCTTCTGAGAAGTATGCTGAAAGTGGAATGGATGCTCCTTTGTACACAATTTCCTTCTTCGATCTTGCTGCCTGAAGAATTATGTCTCTCTCTATGGCATCCATTTCTTTGACTAGGATGTGTCTTGGGGTCTTTCTATTGGGGTCTCTTCTTGCTGGTACATGTCGGGCCTCTTGGATCTGGATGCCTTCATCCTTTAACTCGGGAACTTTTTAACCAGGATGTTTTTAACTGTTTTAATTTCCTTGGGGTTACTTTCCTGTCCCTCTGGGACTCCAATAATTCTTATGTTGTTCGGCCTGGCTTCATCCCATTGTTCTCTGTTCCATTGCTGATCCATTTTCTGGTCTTTTTCCAATTTATCTAGTTCTCTGAGTGCTTTCTGCAGCTCATCTTCAGTCTCACTGATTTTCTCTTCCGCTGCTGTCATCCTACTGTTGAGAGCCCCTATTGTGTTTTTCATTTCATCTACTGAGTTTTTAATCGATGATATTTCTATTTGCATGGTTCTCATTTCTGCTCTCATTTCCTCCCGTAATTTATTGACTGCCCTTTCAACTGCTTCGTTTATGTTCTCCTGTATTTTATTGGATATCTGCTCCATTTTTTCTTTGAGCTCCTTAAGCATCCTACCCATTTCTTCTCTAAATTCATGTCAGAGAGATCATGCACATCTGCATTCTTTTTGAGTCTTCAGGGTTGATTCCTTCATCTGTTCTTCGAACTGGGGATCTGCGTTGTTTCCCCATGGTGTTGCGGTGCTCAGGGATAGATTCCTCTAGTGTACTGTTTCTTTTTTCTTGAGGGTATTATCTTCCCTTGGTGTTGAATTTTCTAGTATTTGTATTAATAAGCGGCCTCGTGAGCAGCCGCCCGCCCGCCCAGCTGCACACACCAGGGGGAACACCTGAGGCGGACACAGGCCGGTGTGAGATTTCAAAATATCCGTTTACTTCCTCTTCCGCTCGGACTTCTGGGGGTTGTAGTTCCACCTTCTGCTAAGGCCTGGGGCTCTACTACCACCCCAGGTGCCTGCCCGGCCAGCCACACACCCCATGGGGAGTACCTGAGGCAGACACAGGCAGGTGTGTGAGAGTTCAAAATGTCCATTTACTTTTGCTTCTGCCTGATTTCTGGGGGTTGTAGTTCCAACTTCTGCCGAGGCCTGGGGCTCTACCACGACCCCAGGTGCCCGCCTAGCCAGCCGCACACCACAGGGGAGTACCTGAGGTGGACCATGACGTTCTTTTTAATAGTTACTCAAGACCTTCACAAATATCCTTTTTCTGGGCAGATTATAAGCTCATAGGTCCCTGTTTCCAGCTTCATTTCGATATAAATTTATATACTTTCACAAAGTGATCAGATATGATATATCAATTCTGAATGAAAGCTAGAAAAACTATATTATTTGCATTCTACTTTTCCTCTGTCAGCGTTATCATATAGGATGATATTTTAAATGAATATTTGCTTCAGGGACCAAGTCCGCTCTTTTCACAACTTCAATTATCAGAAGCTTCCTAAAAACCCAGTAGAATAGATGATCTGAGGAAAATATATGCTTATATATTATCTACTAAGAATTTGTAGAATTGAGTCAGTCATGATGCTTCTGAGATATATAGTCAACAACTTGATCATTGATATATTTCATTTTCATCACTTCTAGTTTTTTTTTACTTTTTTATTAATTTTTTATTTTCAAAATTACAAAGATATACAATTAAAAAAGTTCATATTTGGGTTTTGGTCATACAGTGTTCCAGCACCCATTCACCACCAGTGCCCATCTCCCACCACCAACGTCCCTGGTTCCCTCCCAGCCTTCCTTCATGGCAGGTTCTTTATTTCTTTCCCTTTCTCTCTCTTTCTCTTTTCCTTCCCTTCCAGACTATGTATTACAGAACATACATTAAAGGGTTGTCATGTGTATCTTTTGCCTCTATTTAATGCTTAGTTCTAGGTTGGCATTAGTACCCTTGACAATTGTTAACACACTTCCATTTTCTGTCTTACCTAGCCTCTGTCTCCCACATGTTTGTGGTAATTTCCACCTTTGACAAGACCTCCTGCTATATGTTTCACTTGACGTTGGATATTGGTATCATAAAATGTACATATATATTTCTGCTATGCAAATAAATGCAGTCATTTTGTATCTGTCTCTCTCCTTCTGTCCAACTTAATTTCTCCATGTCCATCCATTTATCGGCAAATTTTATAACTTCATTTTTCCTAACAGCTGCATAGTATTCCATTGTGTAGATGAACCAAAGCTTCTTTATCCAGTGATCAATTTTTGAGCACTCTGATTGCTTCCAGATTCTGGCTATTGTGAATAATGCTGCTATGAACATAATAGTAGGGATGGCATTTCTGCTGCGCGTATTTTTGGTTTCCCAGAGTTGATTCCCAGGAGTGGTATGGCTGGGTCAAACCAGAGTTCAATTTCTAGTTTTTGGAGGAATGTCCATATTGTTTTCCAGAAAGGATATGCCAGCCGGCATTTTTTATACCTTCTCCATTCACTAAGTATTGCATACAAAATAAAATCCAGTTTCCGAATATGGAGTGTAATATTCTGCTCAGATTTTCTATCATATCTTTTATATTGTCCACCTCAGAAAGCCACAGTAGATCTCCACAACATCTCTTCTAATAGGATATGATCAAAAAAATATTAACCTGTTGGATTTTTTTACTTGAATTTTTATCAGTAAGAAGAAACAGCTACCCCCTCACATATGTAAGTGTCACTTATTTTTAGTTTCCTGTGTGGTTCCAAAGGAAAATCTTCAACTTCATAAAGATATGATGGATCATCTTTTAACATTTTGTTCTGAGGCTACACCTATCAATGCTAAGGACTGATCGAGTTTGTGTGCTCAGAAATCACTTCAGGTAATGCTCAGGGGTGCTCTGGTATGAAGGAGGACTGAATCCAGATCAGCTCCAGGAAAACCAACTGTCATACATACTGTACCATCATGCTGTACCATCACCTAGACTCCTCAATTATCTTCTTTATAGTTTCTCTCAAAGATCTAGTGACTGTCCTGAAAAACTTTTATTTGTGTTATTTTTATGAAATAGTAAATATTTTATTTTATTATCATAATATGTAGATCTCAGTCTCCCTCCTGTGTTTTGGGAGCTGCTGGCCAGGACCCTCAATATCTGGTGCCCAACGTAGTGCAGCTTCATCCTGACACTGGACCAGTAAACTTCAGTTGAAAATGGCTGCTCCTGTGTCATCTGTTCGAGTTATGCACAATCCAGCCCTAGTCTCAACCCTACAATGAGATCTGACAAATCTACAAGTATAATCTCCTGGTTCCCCCCCCTGATCTGGGACATGTAGAATTTGACAAACCAAGAACGGCTAGGAAATTCTAGGCGAATTGTGATTCTGTTGCCGGACTCAAGGACTCAATGCTACATATGTAAAAAATACTACCCTTTTATGTGTGTCCAGGACATAAAAGGCAAAAATCTGTGGAAGACTTAGGGACTTTTATTGTAAATTATGGGGGTTAGTACCACTGGGAATGTGTGTTTGTTATCAGCAAATAATTTTATCCAGGTGTAAAAGAATCATCTGGTTCTCCCTGTGCCCAGCTGATCACGAGGCACCCTGGGGGGAAGGTGGGTTTAGCCCTGGCCTGCCACCCCAGAAGAACCCGCAAGAAGCCAGAGGAACCCCCACACATTGAGGGCTGCCATTTTCCACAACAGGACTCCCCATTCGTCAGAGCTCCAACCAGCAGAAGAGCTGATCACAAGCCCGGCTCATTCAGCTACTTTGTGGCGACTAAATTCATCAATAAATGATCAAGATTAGAGGTGACTATAAGACTATCCCTCCCAGCACGGCGGAGCCTGGCAAACTACCAGTGACATATTTGATATGCCAAATACCAGTAACAATTGTAGGCCTCATTCCCATGACCTGATAGAATGGTTTGAGGCTCTTTATGTTCCTGAGTGCGAGCAGATGCCTTTGGGCTACACAAACATGTGACAGGACATATGGAGATGTTACTGGTGCTCACTCGAGCAAATAGATGATCAACGGGAAGACAAGTGACAGGTGACAAGAGATCATAATATGTAAAATTGCTTCTTCAATGTTTACTAATTCACTTTTTTAAAAATATATATTTTTCCCTTATGTGTTTTTTTCTTTCCTTTTATAAAAATAAATTTTTGTGTAATACCCCTCAATGCTTAGGGGTTACTCCTGGCTCCGCACACTGGATTTGCTCCTGGTGGTGCTCGGGAACCATATGAGATGCCAGCCATCAAACCCAGGTCATTTGCACACAAGGCAAATGCCCTCCCCGCTGTACTATCACTCTGGCGGCCCCGTACGTTTCTTAATTTCCTTGTTTATTTCTTTTTTAAATACTGGTAATTCTGATAATCCTTAGTCATTATTTCCTGGGTGATTTCTACTTGTGTTTATTTTTAACAAGCAGCAAGACCATTCAATGATGTTGACAACTTAATCTTTATCTTAATGTTTATTTTATCTACCACTTAATTTCTTCTAAATGCTTTGTGAGGAAGTATTTCCAAGCAAATAATAATACACTAATTTGATATTTAGTTTCAATTGCAGTCTTCAGCAGTTTATACGTTTCTTTTTTTCAACCATTATGTATTCATTCTGGGCTAATTTTATAAGTTATTGCCTCTGACTTATCCAATTTTCTCATCTTTGAAGGTAATATGCTTCAACAAAAATTATTACAAATAAACTATTAACTCCTAAGGAAAATTATTCTCTGCTCTTTTTTAATTGGCTGTTATATTCAGTGATGGCAATTGAGTTAAGATACTCAAACCATGGCTTGAGAGAGTGAATATAGTAGGTAAAGCACTGGTTTATCATGAAGCTGACCTGGATTTGATTCCAGCAGTGAGTATGGTCTCCTGAACTTATGAGAAGTGATTCCTGAGTAAAGCCTGAGTGGCCCTGAGGTGTGAGCCCAAAACAACACAAAGTTATTTTAGTCTTAACTTATGGATCCTTTCTTATGGATACACGTAGAATACTGACACGAACAATAAATACTAATGATTGCTTTAACACCTCTCAGTGTCCTGGCATTTTTCAAGAAATTACATACTCAGATATAATTTATTTTTGGGCACAGAAAAATATGCAGGAATGGCAAAACATTCAGGAGATCTCTACAACTTCTGTCTCACATGTTAGCACATTTTATCAGAGTATGGTTCTCCTTAGCTCAAGTTGGTGCCAAAATGTTTGCTTTTTTCTGCTTATAGTGACTACAGGTCACAACAGCAGATTAGAAGATCAAAGGTACATCTGTAAGCTTTCTTTCTGTCTCCAGTAAAATATTCATGTCTTCCATTCACACCATGTCTATTCACTATGATTTTTGCCATTTTATTAAAGAATATTTCTTATAGATTGCATAAATGTAAGTAACAATATTAGTTATTACCGTATTATACCCTTTCAATGTTCACCCTTTTATATACCCACCTTTCTATATATACCCTTTCTCTATATAACCCAAGTTGGTACTATATTTAGTTTGATATTTTAAAGCATTTATATATGAGTAATTTCTTGCATTTGTAATGTGGAGAGCCAATTATTAAAGAATTCTCCTTTGCTTCGTTTATACACAGTTTTGAGTGGTACTGACATTCGTAGTTGAGGAAATTAATAAAGTAACATAATTGTTTACATTGATTTATCACATATTTTATACTCTCTAGGACAATTATAAAGACATTCTTGCAGAAGCAGGAATAAATATAGTTTAAACAGAAAAATATTGATGAAATAAAATATTGTATTTTAAAAATAAGAAAATTGATAATGTCTTTTCAAGACAGGCAAACAGAAGACACAGGTTCTAGCAACTTCTCACTTAGCATCATAGAGAGTTAGAAACTATGATTTTTATGGCTAATAATGTGCAGCAAAACAAATTCTGTCATGGGTTATTACATATTAGTGAGAGTGAAGTTCCTTATGCATATCACAACAGTTTAAAACTCAAAACAATTCTAATAGTAAATGAATTGTTTTGTTATTCTATTTACCATCAAAATTATTCTTGTTCAGGGTGACAAAACATACCACTGGAGATCAAAGTTAAAAAAGAAGGAGGCCAGACTTATACAAATTGTTCTTCTAAGTCTCTCTCTCTGTCTTTCTCTCTCTCTCCTCCCCCTCTCACCACACACCACATAAACACAGACACACACAGACAGGGTCACTTAAACTGGAACAACTGTGATACACAAAAAAAAACGTCAGGGGGTATTTTTTGGTAATTGGAACAAATCTGTTTCCACAGAGGAAATATCACCTTATAATGGAATACAAACTACATTTACAGAGTGATTCCATTTGAGCCACATGTTTTCTACCTTAATCTTATAACTAAATAGGGTTAAAAAGTTAATCTTACCCCAAACCTAAAAAATTAATATCAGGAATAAAACAGTTGGTTAGCCTACAAATATCTCAGGCTCCAAAAAGTATAAGTGAGTTCTAAGTACAAATCAATAAGTAAACTCTACTAAAAAATATTGATAACTTTGATAAATTTTACAAATCATTCAAAAAGTACAAGTAACCCAGTAACTGTAGCATACCAATAGAAATTAAAAAGAATATGCCCCAATAACCATTAAGCACATTAAATATTTAATGTTTAAGGTTATTTAAAAATAAATTTTTAGATGTAGGTTGTATAGGAGAAGCCTAAAAATGTCTAAAGAATAACATTACTTATAGATTATGTTACAGAAGGGGAAATAATTCTCCTAAATTTCCTAGGAAAGCATAGCCCAGAAATAAATACCAGAGTATCACTTGATCAATTGACATCCTGTTATTTGTCGATTTGTTCAAGTGGGTGAAAAAAATGCAGACCCAAATTTTTTCAGGAATAGAGTAAAAGTTCTTGCCAAAATATTAACATGTGGTGTCATACAAAAATGATTATACACCATGAAAAAGTGACATAATAAAATGATCTAAAATCAATTCAATATTAAGAATTGTCTTCATATAGTCAAAATAGTAACTGATTAAAGAAAAATATGAGTTTGTTTATGAAATACACTAGCTGGAAAATAGACACTAGCAACTTCTTGCTTAATATCATAGAGAGTTAGAAACTATGATTTCTATCACTTGTATCACGTGTCTTCCTGTTGTTCATTGATTTGCTCGAGCATTCACCAGTAACATCTCCATATGTGTCTGTGGTGCTTGTGTAGCCAAGGGCATCTGCTAGGTCCAGGAACACCAGGAGCCTCAAACCGTTCCTTCAGGTCACAGGAATCGTTACTCTTTTGGCATATCAAATACTACATGGATAGCTTGCCAGACTCTGCCTTGTGGGTGTGATGCTCTCTATTTAAACTAGTAGTTCTAACTAGTAGTAATTTAAGAGGAACTGAAGATTCTTGGCAAACTGAATCCAAATGTAGTCGTTTGGAGAATCACAATGTAGCATTAATTTATGTTATATCCTAGGCTACTGCTTACTCTCCTTTTGTACCCAAGTAGTTTTGCCACATTATAGATGAGGTTTAGCTACGTTAGAAGACTATCTGCTTTGTTCAAAGTCTATTAAACACTCATTTCATGCAAAGTTCATTAATATAAACATCCAGAATAATATTGAAGTGAATATTGGGCACCTTCTTGATTCAATGAAGGTGACACATAAAACTTCCCATTCACATGATTTCCCATACGATTTCCAATGCAATGTCAATTTCCTAGGTTTGGTTTGATTTATAATTCTATAATTGCAATTTTATAATGTATAGCAACTGGAGAAAACAGAACAATAAAACAGAGCTCTCTGCACTATATTTGAAACTTCCCTACAACAGTACTTTAAAAAAAGAAAGTTAAAAAAAACACACAATTTTGATGCTTAAACCAAAGAACACAGGCCCAATTTACAAGGTCATTATTTCCACAGATTAAGATAAAGTTAACATTTTAATTTAAATTTCTGTTTAACTTTACAATAAACCCAAATCTGCTCTAAAAATAAACTATTTAAAAGAAGAAAAATGAACTGACAATTCAGAGTTCCTTTTACCCAGTATTTTAGTTGCTTAATTTCCTTATAAGGGACATCAAAAGGACTTCTTTCCTCTGCCTGCCCAACTAATGTCCTCTTTACTCAAACAAACTACACTCATCAGATTTCAGTTTAAATGTCATTTCCGCAGGAAATAATTCAGTCATTAGGACTTGCTGAATTTTCTTAACTAGCAGTCTCACTAGACTTTGTGTCTTTCCTTTTTAAAGGGATTTTCTCTCTAATTCCCGTAAAAGTTTTCTTTTTAATATTCTATTTAGAATTAAGTGACTAAACTGTCATTCACACTATTGATGGATGTTATTCATTCTCGTATGTATTGATTAATGCCTTTAAAACATTGTTATATATTAGCTGAGAAGTATAACCTAAATGATTGCTTTGTTTGATTTTGGAGTCACAACCAGTGGTGTTTAGAGTTTACTCCTTGCTCTGTGTTCAGCGGTCATACCAGAGAGGGTTTCGTTGTTCACATGTCCTGTCAGGGATCAATCCAAACCTGACTCTGCTGCATACACATCAAGAGACTCGCTTACTGTACTATCACTCTTGCTCCTATACAAAATGCTACTCAAGTAAATAAATAAATGAGAGATTTTATTCACACAGAATTCTGAAAATATTCAAATAGGCTAACTATAAAATGCATACTTACTGATACTAGATAGTAGTTAAAATATACACAATGTATGTAATTCAGGAAAGACAAAAAAAGTATTTAAATTATACATGCATATGGAGGGAAAAATCAAAACAGTAACATTGTATGAGTCTCAGAAAGCACCAGGTCAAATAGAAGACCAGGCTACAAAACAGCTGCCGGTGCTCTCTATTTAGTATTTCCCCTCAGTACTCTTTAAATGTATGTAAGCCATAAAAGACAACCTATGAAGGTGTCATTGCCTAGAGGAGACACAATAACACAATTCACAATAACAGCATATGCTAGAGGCCCAGGTAGGGTGCTGAGCACCACTTGGGAGGTACGTCCATCCCTATCCCAGAGGATCAGAGGAAATACCAGGAAGAACTGAGCATCTGTGTTGCAAACTTACGATCATGGGTTCTTATCCTCAGTGTCCCGTGCGTACCAAGCATGATTCTGTAAGCTCTGTTCTTTGAGACTGGTGTCTCTGCCACAGAAGGTGTGCTATCCCTAAAAACATATGTAAGCAAGACCTGAGAGGAGTACAGTGGGGCGAGGCACTTGCATTGTGTGCAGTGACTGGCCTGGGTTCAATCCATGGCATCCCATATGGCCCTTGAGCACCGCCTGAAGTGATTTTACTCTGAGCATTGCCGGTATGACCCCAAAACCTTAAAATTTTATTCTTTTCAATGATGTAACTAAAAGAGTATGAATTGCATGTATTTATTTTGCATTTGGGACTACAGCCAACAGTGCTCAGTGCTTAGTCCTGACTCTGAGCTCAGGAGTCAAACCCAGATAGTCACATGAAAGATAAGTGCTTTACCACCGGTACTGGCTCTCAAGTTCTCAAGAGTGTAATTTGGTGTTTACCTCATGTTCACACCTAAACATTTGAGCACCATAGCCAGCATGTGTTTAACCTCATGTCATCATAGCAGCAACAAAGGGAAGTAAGGAGGTGGAGGGAGTAAAATACCGTTAAAGTAAAATATTTTTTAAAAAGCAGCTGTAATTTTTTTGTGGAATAAAATTTTCAGCTAAAGAGAGAACATATTTCAAAGCCACCTTAGAATGATGAGATCCTTACCCTATGGTGACTTCTTAATTTGGAGTGGAATACCAAGTTGTAAAGTTTGTGTACTAAAGTAATGCAAATACTTAAGAGCACTTTTTGCATCATCCCTGTCAGGGCATCCAGTTATCCTTTTTAAAGACTGTTGTGATTTACAAGTCATTGTGATTGGAAGGACTCACAAGAAATAATGAGAATACTGTTTTATACCACATTGCCTGCTATTATAACATGGCTTGTCTAATGTAGAGCAGATTCATTGCACTTTTTGAGGTAGATGGAAAGGAATAGGATGGATTATGGGCCATGTGTTTTAAAGCAGTGGGTTGGAGGAGAAGAACTTTCTCCGGAAGTTGCCACCTTAATTGGTGTGTTTGATACCTATTTCACTGGCTAAAGTCTTCATTGAGTTCTTTCTGGGCGATTCTCTTTGGTTCCATTCTTTTATTGACTTCATGTAGTTTTTTCTTTTCATGAACAAGGTTTGTTTGTTGGGAAGTACAGGTTAGTGGAACAAGCATAGACTTGAGTTAAAGTCTGCCTTCAAAGTGTCCCTCCTAGTGGTACTGGGGGTTGGTGATGGACATCCAGTAGCAGAGATGCAACCTAAACAAAAATCTACCACATGACCTACGCATTGATATTCATATCTTTATATTATGCCCTCAAGGTATTGCAAAGTATTGCAAGGTATTGATATTTGTATCTTTATATTAGCCCCTCAAGGTATTGCAGGTGTGGCTGTGGTACCCGACTGCATCAGAAGGTGGCAGACAGGAGACAGGCTTGTCTACACCCAGGGCTGTGCCCTGTGGGCCCTGGATGGTTGATGGTCTGACATAGAAAAAGACTGGGCCCCTGGGATGAACCCAGAGCCACGGCCTAGCCTGGCAAGCTGCTCGTGGTGTATTTGATATGCCAAAAACATAACAATAATGGACCTCATTCCCAACAAATGGAGATGCTACTGGTGCCTGCTCAAGCAAATGAAATGAACAATGGGAAGAAAAGTGAAGTGATGTATATATAAATAAAACTTATTTTTATAAAATCTCTCGCACTCTCTCTATATTATATATATACATATATATATACATATATATAGATACATATGCATGTATATGGTTAACAATTCTATCATCCCCAAAAAATTAGCTGTGATTTTTTTTTCTACTTGTCTACTTGTAAGTTTTTGAGAGCAAAGAACAAGTATTATAAACAACTAAACATCTAAACATTTTTTCAGGAATTTGTCTTACTATCTGACAAATCACTCCTGTTTATACATTTTGTCGTGTTTTGGGTCACACCTGACAATGTTCAGGTGTTACTCTTGGCAGTGGTGAGGGTAACATGTGGAATTCCTGGGAATGAACCCAGGTTGGCTGCATGTAAGGCAGGCTTCCTACCTGCTGTTCTATCTCTCCATCAGCCACCCTGTTTATCTTTGTCTTTAAGATGAGCCATTCTCCTGTGAAATAAGTGATGCAGAGCTGTGATTTAGAAAGAAGATAATAATTTATTTTATGCAAAAAATATAGTTCAGTTTGCCAAAACATTTCATACTGTCTATATATTGTTACATTTTACTCTCTTAGATGAAAAATGTAAAAAAAATAATATTTTTTAAAAGGCTTCAGAGAGTCATAATTATCATTGGTTAAAAATTCACAATTTGTAAAAAAGCATCAAAATAAAAGAGAAGTATTATATGTATGTATAATACATTTAGCAATTATGTTAGCTAATTATGAATGAATTAGCAAATCATTCCTAGAACAGTCAGATACTACAGTTTTTCAAGTGTGTCTTAGTTAAGATACAAGATATTTTTCCACACATAATCTGTGTAATACTGAAAAAGAGGGGATCATTATGAAACTATTATAATCTGCATCAAACTGAATTAGGGTCTGACTTTTGTCTGGGCCTGATGCTGTTCCCTTCTTTACTGGCGAGATGGCATGACGGATTTCAGAAGGGGAGAATATTGGGAATGACATATCCATCCTGTGGAATTTGGTATGTGGGCAGGTGGATGTGGCTATCAAAAAGATTTGAGTAGAAGTCATGGATAATCTTCTCCATTGCCTTTCTGGAAGATGTGAAAAATCCATCAGGGCGTCAGAGGGCGGTCATCTTGGTCTTACAGTTGGCGAAGAACAGGCGGGCAGTGTGAATGCTTTTCCCACGCTTCTGGGGCATCTTCAAGTATTTCTGCTCTTCTATCTTTGAAGTCTTCTTTTATTGCTTCTCTGCACCATTTAGCAAGCTTGGACGTTAGCATTTGGTCTCCTGAGGCTCGCGCCTTGCCATGTTGGCAAATGAGCTTGAGAGTTTCTGAAGACAGGCGTCCTTTTGAGTCTTTTCTCTATCTCGGCATTCTTCACAAAATCATGGAGTGCTGAACCAGTCGGTTGTATTCTTCATCTATGTCAGTCAATGATGGTATCTTCCCATGTTGCTGCAATGGTGCCAAAGAGTTCCCAGTTGGTGGTGGGTTCTGGGAGTTCTCTTCTTAAACTTTGCAGCCTTTTCTCCCGTTGCGGGAAGTAGAATTTTGCATGGAGACGGTGGTCCAATCCTGTTTGGAATTTGGGGACAACAGCTGCATCGGTCAGACAAAACCATCGATTGAAGATGATGTGGTCAATTTAATTGTGGAACTGTCCACCAGGAGATAGATTCCCCATATCCAATGTTTCGCTTCAGCCTTCTGGAACTGTGAGTTCCCATGAATGGTTTTTGGTGGACATGATAAACTCAGATAGTCTCTCACCCTGTTTGTTCCATTCTAGGCCATGGGTCCCGATGTGGAGTTCTTCAGCCGATCTTCTCGGTCCTATCTTGGCATTAAAATCACTGACTATGATCTTGTAGAAGGTGTGATCTTTTTTTATAGAACTCCCTTCAGTTCCATGTAGAATTTCTCAATTTCATCTCCTTTGTATGTGGATACTGGTGCGTAGACAATAAAGACAGAAATTGCTGGTTATGGGCCACATCTCTTCAAGTGTAATCATCCTATCTAGTTTGTTAGATATTCAAATGAATCAATGTTGACTGCCATGTTCGTGTTGACAAGGACACCAACACCACTGATGCCTCTTTCTTCACATGTTCCAAGGAACAATTCTTCTCGGAGCATGATGTGACTGAAGCCTCCTCGTTTCAGTCAGAACAATGATGTTGTACTTGATCCTTTGCGCTTGTAGCATCAGATCCTCAATATATGCTTCCGATGCCAGCGTACATGCATTGAAAGTACAGACAGTCATTTTAGTCCTTCTTCGTTTTGGCAGCCTAGATTGGCCGTGAAATTTTATCAGGCACTGCTTTTTTTGCCTTTCTTACTGCTGCCGTATTAAAGGCTCTTTAGGGGTCAGGAAAATAAACAATTTTGTTACTGGTTTTGGCATATCGAACACATATCGGACAGTTTGCCAGGCTCTGCCAGGCGGGCACTATATTCTCATTACTTTGTGGGACTCTCAGAGGTTGAGCAGAATATTACAGCAATTTGGAGGTAAATCGCTCGGCCCTGCAGTGGACACGCACAGAGGAAAGCTGTTTTCTGCTCTGCCGGGTTTATCTGTGTCTGTGTTTCAAGCATTCCTGGGCTTGAAATACTCTCTTCTGAAGGAGGGCCTCTGCAGGGTGGGTCCTAGTAGGCTGGGTTTCTGACAAGCCGGGCTGGAGACTGAATTAATCTGTTGGGTGGAGATCTTACGAGCTGTGGAGTGTGGATGGTGAAGTTCGCTGCCAGCAAGGTGTGGGTGTTTCTCTGGGCTCTTCCAAGGGCTCCATCGGGATGGTGGGCTCGGGTTGGAAGTTGCTCTTGTGGTCCATGGAGCATGGGGGGGGTTCAACGGGAAAGCTGGTTGCTGCTCTTCCGGGTGTATCTGTGTCTCAATACACTGGCTCGGCTCTTCACAGCGCTACCTGTCTGAATGCAAGGTACCCTCCCAATGGAAAACCAGAAGGACAGTTCTACTCTTCAAGAAGGGGACATTCATGACGTTGGCAACTATTGCCCCCATCTGCCTGTTGTCCATCATCTACAAGCTGTTTACACGGAGTCATCCTGAACAGGATTGGCAGAAAACTAGATGAAGGGCAACCATGGGAACAAGCTGGCTTCTGGAAAGGATTCAGCACAATGGGCCATATCCACACAGTAACCAAGCTCATTGAGGTTTGTAGGGAGTAGAAGATGCCGCTCTGTCTCACGTTCATTGATTTACAGAAAGCCTTTGATTCTGTGGAGACTGAAGCAGTCATCGAAGCCCTAGTCAAACAGGGTGTTCAAACCCAATACATCAAGATCCTTCATTGAGCTGTATTACGGATTCACCACCAGGATCTCACTATTCTACAAAGATGTGATCATTAATGTGAAAAGAGGGGTTCGACAGGGGTGATACCATTTCACCAAAACTCTTCAGTGCCACCCTCGAGAACATCATGTGACAATTAGAATGGGAAGGAATGGGAGTGAAGATAGATGGTCGGCAACTCCACCACCTCTGCTTTGCTGAGGACATCGTTCTAATAACACCAAACTTTAGCCAAGCGGCACAAATGCTGGCTGACTTTGACCGAGAATGTGGAAAGATAGGTCTACAGCTGAATCTGAAGAAAACTATGTTCATGAAAAATGAACTAGTTCCTGAGGCCCCATTCACTCTCAATGGAACAAACATCTCTGAATGTAGCAGTTATGTGTACCTAGGTCGAGAAGTCAACATGATGAGCGACCTAAAACCTGAGCTGCGCAGGAGGAAGAGAGTGGCATGGAATGCCTTCAAAGGGCATCGAAGAAATAGCTAAAAGGGACAAAAGAACCTCTGGCTCTGGGCACATCTCTTTGACTCCACCATTCTCCCTGCATTAACATATGCCTCAGAGACCTGGGCCCTAGAAAGCAGGATGAGAATGCTATTTGGGTCTCCCAGAGAGGGAATCAAAAGAGCTATGCTTGGAATATCATACCTCACTCAAGTGAGAGAAGGGAATCCGGAGTTCTGACCTCCGTCACTATTCCAGAATCAGGGATGCTGCCTCGTTTGCCAAGGCATCGAAAATCAGATGGGCTGGACATGTAATGTGATTTGGAGACAACCGGTTGTCTAGAGTCGTTACCGACTGGATCCCATGGGATGTCTAAAGACGTGGCCGCCCACCTACAAGATGGTCAGACTTCCTTGTAAAGACCCTGAAAGGAGCGGTTTGAGGCTCTTCATATTCCTGAATCAACCAGATGCCATTGGGCTACATTGGCACGTGTAGGGTCCAGTGGAAATGTTACTGGTGCCAGCTCGAGCAAATCGATGAATAGCGGGATTTAAGTGATCAAGTGATCAACTGATCAAGTAATCAAACTGTATAACAATCCAAAGCAAATACCTATATCACTTTTATCAGAAGGAAAATACCTAAAGTCTATAGGAGAGGTTTAAATTTGGTTATATATAAATAATACAACATGCCAAACATGTCATTGTAAAATGAATGTGATTTTAGAATAGGATATATAATATGTATATATATGTAAAAACATATATTTTTATATTTGTATATCTATATACATAGTCTATAAATATCTATTGATGTATATATATATATATACCTATATATCTATACGTAAATATATATACCTGTGATATATGAGAAATATCACAATACAATAATCTATGTTAATTTTATAATAAAATATGACCTCATTAGACACAAGCATAAAAGAATTCACCAATATATGTTTACTAACGTTTGCCATATGACAGCCTTTATGGATTTTTCTGCAGATAAAATCTATTCATAAGCATTTGCCATATGAATAAATAAGCTGATTATAAAACTTAATGAAATAAATAATATGGTGATTCGAAGAAAGTCCTTTAAATTCTACAAAAATGACTATGGAAGTTAAAAATGTAACATTTAATTTTTTAAAACATAACATTTTAATTAAATGGTTAGCCATAAAATAACAATCAATTTAAAACCTGTAAAATGATGAGGTTCAAATTTTATAAAATAATAAAGCATTGTGGGCCAGGATATACCTTAACTTTATTTTTTTTTTTGGGTCACATCCAGCCATGCTCAGAGGTTACTCCTGGCTCTGCACTTAGGAATTACTCCTGGTGGTGCCCGGGAGATCATATGGGATGCTAAACCGGGTTAGCCTTGTGGAAGGCAAATGTCTTCTCCACTGGACTATCTCTCAGGCTCCCATAGTGTACCTTGGAGGGCCATTGCATTGCATTTCAGAGGTCCAGGTTTGATAAAGCAACACCACATGGTCTCCAAAACTTTCTGGTAGCAACACCTGAGCAAAGCACTAGAAATATCCTCAAGGCACCACTGTGTTTTGGCTCAGATATCAGAAGGAAGCAGTGAATGAAAGGGAAAAGAGTTCAACAGTTTGGGCCTATGCTTTATTTTCATGAGCCCTAGATTAAGTCCACTGCATAAAGTGTTTCCCTAGCATGCAGCTGAAAAATGCTCCTGAACATCACGCTGGTGTGACACCAAGGTTAAAAACACATGTTAAATTGATAAAAATGATAAGTAAAAAATGATAATAATAAATTTAAAATACACAGTGAAAATTTCAGGAGAGAACCAGATCAATTTTTCTGATATAAAAATTAATAAGAGCCCATCATGCTTTCCCTAGTAGCTAAAAACCTGGATGATTTGTGAGACAAAGACAAAAGATGCCCAGTGAACTGAGAACATTCCACTCTAAAGTATACGACTGGTTTTGCATATTGATTGCTTTGAACTAAGGCTATGGTGAAGCATTTGATACAGGAAGGACACTTGAACCATTTTTGTCCTCCTCAAAACATAAAATAAATAAATCCCTTATGTTAAGGAACCTCTGGACAAGGAAGGTAGAGAGAATCCTTATCACCCTAGACAGGGATTTATGTTTGAGAAGGCATAATGTAAAGCAGCCTTGTTTCTCTCTAACTAACTCATATCTCTAGCTCAGTAGTTGTCTCTTTCATTCTGAAATATATAGATAAAGGTATCTTGAGAAAGTATAGCTGTTTTCTGCTTCTGGCATCTCTTTTTGTCATGTCTTGGAGGCCTCTATATATTAAATTAAATGTGATTTCATTACCTGTTAATTTATTTTATGAAATTGTAATCATCAGACTGAGTCAAAGAATCTAAAAGGGAAAAAGAATGGTAAAAATGTTTCCACCATTTCAGAATTAAATGGAGAGAGGGTGAGAGCTTCAGAAAAATAAACTAATGTTGTCTTTGGTTCCTATTGCATGCTGGAGAAATCTGCCTTAGATAATGGACAGAGATAATCGAGCTGAATTTCTTATGAAATATTAATTACCATGTGTAGTGTCTTTTTCTGAATGAAAATAGTTAAAGCTGTCTTTGCAGAGATACATACTGCATGATTATGGTGTATCCTATAAAGGCTAGGAGAATTGAGAAGGGATATCTGGGATTCATCGTGTCTCTCGACGAGCAAGCACTCAAATTCTGAAAGCAAAAACAGAAGGGGAAACCATTCAATACACTCTTGAGTGGTTACAGTGGATAATGCAGAGAATTCCCTCTGACTGACACTGAAATTTCAGCAAGAGGCATGTGCATATGAGAAGGCTGAAAACATGTGTGTGGCTTAGCAGTTGGGCTGCTGTCAGAGAAGTTCCCCAGTAAAGTAGGCCAAGAGACAGAATGAAACAGAAGAGAGGCTGGAATCTAATGAGATAATGAGAGAGAAATAAAGTCACAAAATTTAGCTCATATGGGTGTACGGAGTTACCGAACAGGAGAAAGTAGTGATTAGTTACAGTGGGTGAAAGCGACCTTACTGCTTTGAACAGCAAGACCTGAGTCTTGCTGTGAAGTCTAAAGAGAACAAGATAAAGAGAAAATGTCTGTCTAGTTCATCATGCAGGCCCTCGGTTCTTGGTCTGTATTCTACGCTGGAAGTTTAGAAGACAGTGAACCAAAATAATTTAATCAGGAAGGAATTGAAGAAAGAAAATAAGCTATTAAATCAGGAAATTGTATATCCCAGTTTGTATTATGTAAATATATCTTCATGTGTATGGAATATGTGGTTATATCTTCATATTTATTCTGCATACTGCCTTGTGGAATCTTTGTAATATGCTTTCTTCCTATTTGCTGATAAGAAGAGCGGGGGAATTGCTGTTAGTTCACAGTTACTAATACAGAAGAAAACAGCGAGTGTCTGACTGAGTCAGGCTTTTATATATTTTTAAAATTTTTGCCCCATCATCTCAATCACTGTATCACTCAATCACTGTCTTCCTGTTTTCTCAAGTTGCTCCAGTGGGCACCAGTAACATTAGAGATGTTAAATCCTGTCAAAAGCCTGTGTAGCCCAAGTGCATCTCCTTGCTCGAGGGTAGAAAGAGCCTCAAACCATTCTTCAGTTCATGGAATTGAGGTCCATAATTATTACTAGTTTTGGCATAACAAATAATAAAACATGGGTAGCTTGCCAGGCTCTGCCGTGTAGAGTCATCTCAATATGGCAGCAAAGCAAGATGGAGTGAGTCTATTGTATTCCAAACAGGCACCAAGATGGAAGAGCTAAGAGAATGGCACAGAAAACAAAGACAGTAAATGATTTGAGTGAGTTAATAGGTTCATCATTAAAAACAAGGGTTTTTCTGACAACCATCTTTTCTTGTTCGGTTCTGTCAATGGAAAAGTCCTGAATTATTCTTAAGCATGGAATGATGTCAAACCAGTCTACAGTACAGTTCCATTACAAATCAAAACTCCATTTGTTTCCTCTCCCTGGCATGACATGGAAAGGGTTCGATCCCAGGCATCCCTATGGTGCCCGAGCCCCGCCAGGAGTAATTCCTGAGTGCAGGCCAGGTAATCCTGAGCATTGCCGGGTTTGACCCAAAAGGCAAAAAAAGAAGGTAAAATTGATCTGCTGTGGGGAACTAAGCAAAGCACAGCTAGTAGGGCATTTGTGAGTCTTGCATACTCTCAACCTGGGTTCGAGCCCAGGCACTCCATATAGTTCCCGAGAACCTCTAGGTATAACTCTTGAGTGCAGAGGCAGAAGTAAGTCTAGCATTGCTAAGTGTAACCTCATGAAAAATTATAAAAAACAAGAGCAAGTATAATCTGCTTCAATTACGACTCATAAATGAATGTCTGTTTCACAATTAATTAAAGATTCGTAACTATTGCAAATCTAAAAAATGTACTCTCCACAAAAACAGATCATTTCATCTGTTTCAAGAAGCATTAAGCAGTTTTTAAAAATAAACAAATAAAAAGCTACCTAAAAGTTTTGGTAGAGTGTCGGGCGCTCCGCTGGGGTCCCGACAGTGCCGGAAGCGAGTTCCCTTCTACCTCCGAGCCGGCGAGGCGGATGAAAACTCAGGAATCCGATGCAGTTTTAAAAGGCTTTACTTATCACGGGTTCAGGCATACAAATCAGCAAAAGGAAAAACCCGATGCTTAGGATTCCAGGCTAGAACCCCAGCCACGTGTAGGCCAAGATGGCGACCACCACGTGTAAAAGCTTCCAAGGGGAATGAGCGCTCACAAGGAGAGATCCCACAAGGGAAGAAGGAAGGGAGGCGGGAACCGGCTGGTTTATATCCCTGTAACTCAGACCTTCCTCCCACTGTTATGGAAAGCAGGGAGGGTCCAATGCCCTTAGGTAATCCCTCCCTGCACCTCACCTAGGGCCTTTACTGTGCTAATGTTTTTGAGCGAAATCTGCTTGGGAATGCCTTTGTAGTGTAGAGAAGGGGGTTTCTGAGATGGCATGTCACTGTACCAAGACCAACACCAATGCCAGTTAAATATTTCTCCAAGCCTTCACAAGTCTCCTCTACTTCATTGTAGTTTTATATTTTTAGTTGCCTTTGGGTATATCAGGGAGCCATGCTTGTTTGCTTGGAAGCAAACAGCATTTCTCTCTGGTCTAATTACTTAGGTGTCCTACGTGGCCAGGCTAATATGCTGGTAAAGATCTAGCTAGTCCCACGATGATTGTGGTAGCATGGGAGAATATTTATACCAGCTAGTTACAGCATACATGGTCGGATAAACTGCCACATTTAGACTACCCCCTTATCTGGGGAGTGATTTGCGGGGAGAGCAATCCAGAGCAGATGCAGCGGCCCTTAGGAGTCCTGCAACAGAAACAGATGGGTTTGTAGGAGATTCACCTTTATGAATTAGTAGATAGAACTTGAGGTAAAAGGCTGAATAGGAGAGATAGGTGAGGCCTGGTATGCTCTCTATGAACTGCACATCAGTACTCTCCAAAATATAGGTGTAATAAAATTGACGATTTTTGATATTAATAAAGAAAAAAACATCAATACAAGATGACAAAGAAAGGAATTTTTCACATTTGAATTAAAAGAGGTAACATGATATTGAAGACTTTTAGAACAGAGAGAGACTTAAAGATTTACTAAAGGAAAATTTAAAGGGATATTTTGAATGTCGCTGACCGGAAGTCGATGACCCAGTAATTTACTTTGTCACTCTGTTCAAATAATGGGTTAATTGGCATGCATGAGATTATTTGTATTAATCAAGTGAGACAAAAAAGAAATTAGCTCACATTGAAAAAACTGTTAATAGAAGATGTCTCTCTTGTAAGATAAACTCAACATATATAAAATAATAAATGATGCAAATTTTTTCAAAGGGTTTTTATACAGAAATATGCACATGATGAGAAAATTACATCAATTGACAGATTTCTTAAAGAATTTTACTAGAAATTTACTTTCAAGATTTTTTAAAAATAGCTGGCTGCAGTGCTAAGTTGAATGGAAAAGTAACTGAAACACTCTTCATACAAATCACTACTTCATTGGACTTTATCTGACAGAGATTTACAGCAAGTTTTGAAGATTACATAATTTTTGAAATGTAAGGTTTACTTGTGAAAAAGATAAAGGGAATTCTCAAAATATCCTTTCTGCCACCTGAGTATAAATATTTAAAGATCTTTATAAATTATAGATATATCGATGAAAATTCATAAAAATAACTTTACAATCAATACAAGTCAATGACATATTATTAATAAGAGATAAATAACTGTAATTTCAGTAATGCAAGTGTGACGCCATGTCCAAAAAATATTGTAAACTCACACAATCATAAAAATCGATCATAAAAGTCAAACTTACAGATACAATATATATAATTATGTCCAAAGATGCAGAGAAGAGGCATTTTCAAACATCATATGAAAAACATACAGTGTTTTTTATTAGGAGTAATAAAACTGGACTTAATGGATGTATTAATAACCTTGATAAAAGTATCCTGATCAATAAAAGCACCTTACTTAAAAACAGAAAATGATGTGGCCTCCATATAGAGAAAAAGGAAAAGAAACTTTCTTGGACATCTCTATTGGCGCTAAGGATGTTATCAATAGCAATATGAGAGGTGTACCCCGATCCCTGTGAAGTCAGGATTCCAGGATCTATGCATTCCTAAGACTAAATATATGCAACAGCTAAAGATGACCTGAACATAGGCTACAAATTAAAGGAAGAAGTCAATTTAGACATTTACTTTGTAGACAGAGGTTATGGTATACCTAAAGGTAAAGCGATTACGTATTCCTATATTACGAACCAGATTTTCCTTATGCCCTGAGCCGCATACTTTGTATCCAAATGAGACTTTTCTTATTTTACTTACAAGCTTTTGCAAGAGTCAAAGAAAAAAAGACCAAGGAAATCAGCCAAAATTTCACAAGTATTTTGAGTAAGTATATAGCAGATTAGGCTGGAAGTTGAAATAACTGTGATCAATGTATTTACGAGACTGATAAAGAAGATTAAAATTTACCTCATACAAAATAATTCTTTCGGTAAAGGGAAAAAAAATCAGGTATTAAACACTAGAA
>JAJIBD010003775.1:0-128989 GCA_021461705.1 Cryptotis parvus | reverse complement strand
TGCCCTTTTTTTTTAAAGTATTTTATTATACCACTGTGAGATATACAATTACAAAGATATACAATTAAAAAGTTCATATTTGGGTTTTGGTCATACAGTGTTCCAGCACCCATCCCGCCACCAGTGCCCATCTCCCACCACCAACTACCTGGTCCCCTCCCCCCTCCCCCAGACCACCTCCATGGCAGGTTCTTTATTTCTTTCCCTTTCTCGCTCTCTTTCTTTCCTTCCCTTCCAGACTATGGATTACAAAACATACATTAAAGGGTTGTCATGTGTATCTTTTTGCCTCTATTTAATGCTCAGTTCTAGGTTGGTATTAGTACTGTCATCAATTGTTAGCACACTGTTCCATTTTCTGTCTTACCTAGCCTCTGACTCCCACGTTTGTGAAAATTTCCACCTTTGACAAGACCTCCTGTTACAAGGTCATGTTTCACTTGACCTTGGATATTGGTATCATAATATGTACACATATATATTTATGTCATGCAAATAAATGCAGTCATTCTGTATATGTCTCTCTCCTTCTGGCTAATTTCACTCAACTTAATCTTCTCCATGTCCATCCATTTACAGGCAAATTTTATAACTTCATTTTTCCTAACAGCTGCATAGTATTCCATTGTGCAGATGTACCAAAGCTTCTTTATCCTGTCATTGATTCTAGGGCACTCTGGTTGTTTCCAGATTCTGGCTATTGTAAATAATGCTGCTATGAACATAAAAGTAGGGATGGTGTTTCTGCTGCGTATTTTTGGCTTCCCAGAGTAGACTCCCAGGAGTGGTCTGGCTCGGTCAAATGGGAGTTCAATTTGTAGTCTTTGGAGGAATGTCCATATTGTTTTCCAGAAAGGCTGTACCAGCCGGCATTCCCACCAGCAATGGATGAGTGTCCCCTTTTCTCCACATTCATGCCAGCATTTGTTGTTCTTGCTCTTTTGAATATGTGCCAGTCTCTGTGGTGTAATGATATCTCGTTGTTGTTTTGATTTGCATCTCTCTGATGATTAGTGATGATGAACATTTTTTTCATATGTTTTTTGGCATTCGAATTTCTTCCTTGTTGAAGTTTCTGTTCATTTCTTCTCCCCATTTTTTGATGGGGTTGTTTGTTTTCTTGTTGTAAAGTTCTACCAGTGCCTGATATATCCTGGATATTAACCCCTTATCATATGGGTATTGGGTGAATATTCTTTCCCATTCTGTGGACTGCTTTTGTATCTTAGTCACTGTTTCTTTTGAGGTGCAGAAGCTTTTTAGTTTCATGTAGTCCCATATGTTTATCTTTTCTTCTAGTTGCTTTGTTAGTGATGTTTCACCTTTGAAGATGCCTTTAGCTTCAATGTCGTGGAGGGTTTTTCCTATATTTTCTTTGATGTACTTTATAGATTCTCTGGTATTGAGATCATTAATCCATTTTGATCTGATTTTTGTGCATGGTGTTAGACACAGGTCCATATTTATTTTTTACATATCGCTGCCCAGTTTTCCCAACACCACTTTTTGAAGAGGCTTTCCTTACTCCATTTTGAACTCTTTGCACCTTTATCAAAGATTAAATGATCATGTGTTTGAGGTTGGGTGTCAGGATACTCAATTCTATTCTATAGGTCCACAGGTCTGTTTTTATTCCAATACCACGCTGTTTTAATTAGTACTGCCTTGTAGTACAGTTTGAAGTTGGGAAAGGTGATGCCTCCCATCTTCTTTTTCCCGAGGATTGCTTTAGCTATCCTTGGGGGTTTATTGTTCCATACAAATTTTAGGAGTGTTTGGTCAATTTCTTTGAATAATGTCATGGTATCCTTATAGGGACTGTATTGTATCTGTACAGAGCTCTAGGGAGTATTACCATTTTGACAATGTTGATTCTCCCCCATCCATGAGCAGGGAATATGTTTCCATTTCCTTGTGTCCTATTTTATCGCTTGGAGCAGTATCTTGTTGTTTTCTTTGTACAGGTCCTTTACACATTTGGATAAGTTGATTCCTAGGTATTTGATTTTCTGTGGCACAATTGTGAATGGAATCATTTCCTTAATATCCCTTTCTTCTCTTTTTATTTGTATATAGGAAAGCCACCGACTTTTAGAGTGTTGATTTTGTATCCTGCCACTCTACTATATGTGTCTATTGTTTCTAGAAGTTTTTTTGGTAGAGAGTTTAGGGTTCTCTAGGTATACTATCATGTTATCTGCAAATAATGATAGCTTGACTTCTTCCTTGCCTATCTGGATGCCCTTGATGTCTTTTTTCTTCTGTGATTGCTTTGGCAAGTACTTCTAGTATTATATTGAATAAAAAGAGGTGAGAGTGGGCAACCTTGTCTTGTCCCTGATCTCAGGGGAAGGCTTTCAATTTTTCCCCATTTAGAATGATGCTCGCTGTGGGCTTTTGGTACATGGCTGTAACTATCTTGAGGAAAGTCCCTTCAATTCCCATTTTCTGCGGGGTTTTTAATCATGAACAGGTGCTGGATCTTGTCAAATGCTTTGTCTGCGTCTATTGATAGGGTTATATGGTTTTTTTTTTTCTCTTGATTGATGATTATGTTGATTGATTTGAGAATGTTGAACCATCCTTGCATTCCCGGATGAATCCTACTTGGTCATGATATATAATCTTCTTGATGAGTCTTTGGATTCTGTTTGCTAGTATTCTGTTGAAGATCTTAGCATTCATGTTCTTCAGGGATATTGTTCTGTAGTTTTCCTTTTTTTGTGTCATCTCTGCCTGCTTTGGGTATCAGGGTGATATGTGCCTTGTGGAAGCTGTTTGGGAATGTTTTGTTTCTTCTATTTCCTGGAAGAGCTTGAAAAGGACTGGCAGTAGGTCCTTCTTAAAGGTTTGGTAGAGTTCACTAGTGAATCTGTTTTGACCTGGGCATTTGTGTTTGGGCAGACTTTTAATTACTGTTTCAATTTCCTCAATGGTGATAGGCTTATTCATTTATTGTAGGTTTTCTTGTTTCAATCATGGGAGGTTATAGGACTTCAGAAATTGATCCATTTCTACTAGATTCTAGTGTTTCACGACATACAGGCTCTCAAAGTAATCTCTGATGATCTTTTGTATTTCTGTGGTTTCTTTTGTGATGTCACCATTTACATTTCTGATTCTGTTTATTTGGGTTCTCTCTTTCCCTGTCCTTACAAGTCTTACCAATGGCTTGTCAATCTTGTTTATTTTTTCAAAAGAACCAGCTCTTGGTTTCATTAATCTTTTGGATTATTTTTTTTTTGTTTCCAACTCATTGATTTCCTCTCTAAGTTTTATCATTTCCTTTTTTTCTTCCTGGGTTGGAGCTCCTTTTTGTTGGTCTTTTTCTAATGTCTTCAGCTGTGTAGTCAGGTTATTTATGTGGGCCCTTTCTTGTTTCCTGATGAATCTTGCAGAGCTATAAACTTCCCTCTTAACAGGGCTTTTGCTGTGTCCCACAAGTTCTTATAGTTGGTGTCTTCATTTTCATTTGTTTCCAGAAATCTTTGGATTTCCTTTTGATTTCTTCTATGACCCATTTGTTGTTCAGGAGTGAGCTGTTCAGTTTCCAGGTGTTTGGTTTGACTCCCTGTTTCTGTGTACGGTTAACTTCCATTTTCAGTGCATCATGGTATGAAAAGATAGTTGACACAATTTCTATCTTTTTATTTTATTGAGGTATGCTTTGTGGCTCAGCATGTGCTCTATCTTGGAGAATGTTCCATTTACACTAGAGAAAATGTGTATTCAGCTTTTTTGGCATGAAAAGCCCTGTATATATCTACTAGCTCTCTTTCTTCCATTTCTTCCTTCGGGGCCAATATTTCCTTGGTGAGTTTCAGTCTTGTTGATCTACCCATAGTTGATAGAGCAGTGCTGAAGTCTCCAACTATTATTGTGCTACTGGTAATGTCTACTTTGAGGTCTCTTAGCAGTTGTTTTATGTATTTTGCTGGCCCCTCGTTGGTTGCACATATGTTTAGTAGTGTAATTTCTTTCTGGTGTACACCCCTTAATTAATACGAAATGGCCTTTGTTGTCCCTTCTAAACTTTTTCAGACTGAAGTCTATATTATCTGATACTAGTATGGCCACACCAGCCTTTTTGGAGGAGTTGTTTACATGTAGAATGGTCTTCCAACCTTTGACTTTGAGTCTGTGTTTGTTCTGATTACTCAGATGTGTTTCTTGTAGACAGCAGAATGTTGGGTTCAATTTTTTTCTTTTTTTTTTTTTTAAGTATTTTATTATACCACTGTGAGAAATACAAATAAAAAGATATACAATTAAAAAAGTTCATGTTTGGGTTTTGGTCATACAGTGTTTCAGCACCCGTCCCTCCACCAGTGCCCATCTCCATACAAATAAAAAGATATACAATTAAAAAGTTCATGTTTGGGTTTTGGTCATACAGTGTTTCAGCACCCGTCCCTCCACCAGTGCCCATCTCCCACCAACAACATCCCAGGTTCCCCTCCCCTTCCCCAGCCCTGCTCCATGGCAGGTTCTTTATTTCTTTGCCTTTCTCTCTCTTTCTCTTTTCCTTCCCTTCCAGACTATGGATTACAGAACATACATTAAAAGGTTGTCATGTGTATCCTTTTGCCTCTATTTAATGCTCAGTTCTAGGTTGGCATTAGTTCCCTCGACTATTATTAGCACCCTGTTCCATTTTCTGTCCTACCTAAACTCTGACTCCACACGTTTGGGACAATTTCCACCTTTGGTCAAAGGGTTCAATTTTTAATCCATTTTGTCACTCTGTGTCTCTTAATTGGTGCATTTAGACTGTTGACATTGAGAGAGATTATTGTCATTGGATTTTGTGCCATCTTTCTGTTTTGTGCTTGTTGTGCTTTTTGGGTTTGGTCGTATTACAGCAGACCATTCAGTCCTTCTTTTTAAAGTTGGTTTTGAGTCCATGAAGTGCCTGAGTAGTTTGCTTATCCATGAAGTTGTGTATCTTTTCTTCATAACTGAAAGTGAGTCTGGCCAGGTAAAGAATTCTTGGTGAGGCCTGCAGTTCATTGAGCCTTTTCACAATATCCCACCATTGTTTTCCAGCTTGGAGTATTTCATCAGAGAAGTCTGCTGTAAATCTTAGGGATGTTCCTTTGTATGTGATTTCCTTCTTTGATCTTGCTGCTTTCAGTATTCTATCTCTATCTATAGTTTTTGTCATTCTAATTAAGATGTGTTTGGTAGATGAACCAGAGTTTCTTTAGCCAGTCCTCTGTTCTCGGGGGTTCAGGTTGTTTCCATATTCTAGCTATAGTAGAGCGCAGAGATGAATAAAGAAGTACAGATAGTGTTTCTGCTATGTGTTTTTCGTTCTCTTGGGTATATTACCAGGAGTGCTATTGCTGGATCAAATGGGAGCTCAATGTCTAGTTTTCGGAGGAATGCCCAAATTGTTTTCCAAAAGGGCTGGACCAGTTGGCACTCCCACCAACAGTGGATGAGAGTCCCTTTTCCCCACATCCACGCCAGCACTGGTTGTTCTTGTTGTTTTGGATGTGTGCCAGTCTCTGTGGTGTGAGATGGTACCTCATTGTTGTTTTTTGATTTGCATTTTTCTGATGATTAAAGATGAAGAGCACTTTTTCATATGCCTTTTGGCCATTCAAATTTCTTCTTTTTGGAACCTTCTGTTCATTCCTTCTCCCCCATTTTTTTGATGGGGCTGTGAAGGGCTACCAGTGCCTGATATAACCTGGATATTAACCCCTTGTCAGATGATATTGGGTGAATATCCTTTCCCACTCCGTGGATTGTCTTTGTATCCTGGCCACCATTTCTTTTAAGGTGCAGAAGCTTTTCAATTTTTATATATTCCCATTTGTTTATCTTTGCTTCCATTTGCTTGGTCAGTGGTGTGTCGTCTTTAAAGATTCTTTTAGTTTCGATGTCGTAGAGCGTTTCTCCTAGGTTTTCTTCAATGTACCTTATAGGTTCATGTCTGATGTTGAGATCTAGAATCCATTTTGATCTGACTTTTGTGCATGGCGTTAAAAGGAGGTCTAAGTTCATTTTTTACACGTAGCTGCCCAGTTTTCCCAGCACCATTTGTTGAAGAGGCTTTCTTTGCTCCACTACACTCTGGAGTACTGTGCAGCTGTTAGAAAAGACGAAATTATGAAATTTACCTGCAAATGGATGGACATGGAGACTATCATGCTGAGTAAAATTAGTCAAAAGTAAAAGGACAGATATAGAATAACTGCATTCATTAATAGGATATTAATAGATACCAGTGTTTTACGAATGTGGGAAATGGTAATGGCAGATTAAAACTCACCATTGAATATACACAAAGAGACTTACATGATAAACTCTAAATATCTGCAGGGCTAGCCACAAAGTGTAAAAGAAGAGGGTGAGAGATGCAGAGACGGAGAGAGAGACAGAGAGAGAAAGAGAGGAAACAGGGGTACCTGCTATTGAGATAGCCTGGGGCGGGCGGGAGGGGGTGGGGTACATTGGTGGTGGAAATGGGGCACTAGTGGAGGGATGGGTGCTGTAATACTGTATTACCAGGAACCAATTATGAACACCTTTGTAATTGTTGTATCACGGTGGTAAAATAAAAATTTTAAAAAAAGATGTGTCTTAGAGTATTCTTGTTGGATTTCTTTTATCTGGTATCCTAGGGGCCTCCTGGATCTTGAAGCAAGCATTCTTTAGTTCCAGGAACTTCTCAGCAATTATGACTTTGACAGTTTCTTCCTCATCAGGGTTTTCTTCTTGCCCTTCTGGGACCCCAATGATCTATATGTTTTTTCTTCTGGCTTCATCCCCATTATCTCTTGTTGTCTGCTCGGTAATTGTGAGTCTTTTTTTCCATCTTCTGGTGTTGCGTAGAGAATCTTTAGAACTCAACTTGAGATTACTAATTCTTTCTTCAGTAGCTATTATTCTGCTATGGTATCCTTCCACTGTGTTTTTCATTTCATTTACCTCATTTTTAATATCTGTCATTTCCATTAGCATTTTCCTCATTTCTTCTCTCATGTCCTCTTGTGTTTTATTGATTTTGCATTCCGTTGCTTCTTTGAGTTCCTTATGCATTCTTAACAATTCTTTCCGAAATTCATTATCAGAGAGGTTATACAACATATCGGTATTGCTTGGTTCATCTGGACTAGTGACTACACTCCACTGAGTTGATGGAATTTTGTGTTGCTTTATCATTATGACTATTGTAGTTTGCAAATGTGAGTTCTTAGTGACTAGATAGTACAGTTAGTAGGTGTCTGGGCTGTTTGAAGAGTTTGGGTGGGTGGCAAGGAGTGTAGGAACAAAGGTTCACTGGTATACCTCATACAAGACAGATAGTAGATCACGGATGCACTAGTGTCCGCGTGGTTTTGAGTTTTTGGATGTGGGTGTAGGTTTCTGGCCTGTTCCCAGGGCTGATTGGGTCCACGGAGACGCAAGGATCACACACACACACACACACACACACCTGTGGGGATGTTGC
The DNA here is from genome assembly GCA_021461705.1 of Cryptotis parvus. Classification (NCBI taxonomy): domain Eukaryota; kingdom Metazoa; phylum Chordata; class Mammalia; order Eulipotyphla; family Soricidae; genus Cryptotis; species Cryptotis parvus. The sequence continues at coordinate 121,527 of JAJIBD010003775.1, read as the reverse complement.
AATCATTCCCGGAAGCACAGGGCCCAAGTGGTCCGGGGTGGAACCACTTGGTTCCACTTGGTTTGCCTTGGTTCCCGTTGATGGAAGTTCCCTCTGTTCCCTGGGTCTGTTTGGGTTCACGGAGACACAAGGATCACACACACACACACACACACACACCTGTGGGGGAGGTTGCAATTGTTCCCGGATGTGCAGAGCCCAAGCGGATTTTTATCATTTTTAAGCCATCCCTCCAGCACAGCAGCATTTGCTATAACAACCCAAAAGGATTAAAGAACTCCTTAAATAAAAGTTGGAAATAAAAATTATCAAGTATTGAACTGTGAGGCATGATTGGAAGATGAATTCGTGCTGAATCACTTCAAATAATCACTATCTTTTGACACTGACCCTTTTGTAAAAGAACTTAAGCTGGTTCATTTCACTTGATTTGATCTTCACTAAAACTACTTGGCCTCATATATAATATCTCTGCCTAGCTGGCCGACTGCTCCTCCAACACATATCCACACAATTGTGAATATTAATGTGAGAACAATAGTGACTCTTAACCAAACTCTCTTCATATAAGTATGTTCATTATTAAATCCACAGCCATTTGCTAGGAATATGTTAGACAAGTGCAAAAGTCATTTCAGAATCAAATTACCACTGATTGGTAGGGAACATTCTACCTCAGAAAACATAATGATAATATAAGAAATATGTGGCCTTATCACATGAATTATTTGATTAATCAAGTATTCAAACTCTGAGGAATTCTAAAGACAGAGATGTATATCTTGTTTATATTCATATGTCCTAATATATAATGTATAAGTACATATATACTATATAAACACACACACATATATATAATATAAACAACATATACTAATGTATATAATATATGAATATATCTAATAATAAGACACTTTACCTCTCACACATGGGGAAAAATATGAGAAACCACTTTTTCTTCTTTTATAAGGATACTTGCTCCAGGAATCGTCAAGCAAATCGACAAATAACAGGATGTCAAGTGATCAAGTGATAAGAATACTAAAGAGTTTCTTCTTTTCTTTGCAACTAGGGAAAATATAATGAAATAATAATTGAGTACAAATTATGTTACTATACTGTATATTATAGTATAACTATGCATTTATGCATTTTAAATTTTAGGAGTAAACAAAGCCATATTCATCTTGGGGCATGTTATCAAAGTTGTCTTTTTTGTCATTGTTTGATACTGTTTATTTCAGTTTTTTTAATTTTTTATTATATCACCATGAGATATACAATTGCAAAGATGTTCATATTTGGGTTTCAGTGATGCAGTGTTCAGCAATCATCCCTGCATCCCTCCACCAGTGCCCATTTCTCATCACCAATATCTCCTGATTCCCTCTCCTCTCTCCTAGCCTGCCTCTATAGCAGGCACTTTGCCCTCTTCTCTCTCTTTCTCTCTCTCTTCTCTCTCTTATATGTATGTGTATATATATACATATATATGTACACATATATATGTATATATATACATACATAAAAGAAGGAAGAAAAGAGAACTATATATATATATATATATATATATATAGTTCTCTTTTTTCCTTCTCTTTCACATTGTGGCCTGCAGTACATATTTAGAGACTATCTTATAAATCATTTTGCCTACATTCAATGCTCAGTTCTAGGCTGATATTATCATTTCCAACAATTATTAGTACACTCTGTTCCTTTCTCTGTCTTACCTAACCTCTGACTCCCACACACTTGCAGTAAATTGTACCTGCTGACAAGACCACCTGATCCATGTTTCGCCTGGCCTTGGAAATTTCTATCATACTATTTTTTTATATCCCACAAATAAATGCAGTCATTCTGTATCTGACCTTTTCCCTCTGGCTAATTTCACTCTGCATGATCCTCTCCATGTCCATCCATTTATAGGCAAATTTAATAACTTTATTTTCCTAACTGCTGCATAGTATTCCATTGTGTAGATGTACCACAGTTTCTTTATCCAATCATCTGTTCTCAAGCACCCTAGTTGTTTCCATATTCTGGCTATTGTGAACAGTGCTGCTATGAACATTGAAGTGTAGATGGTGTTTCCACTGTGTGATTTTGGCCTCCAGAGTATATTTCCAGGAATGCTATGGCTGGATCAAATGGGAGCTCAATTTCTAGTTTTTGGAGGAATGTCCAAAAGGGCTGTTGAAAGTTGTCTTTGAAATAAACAATTCAAGGGATTGCTCTGATAGATCAGAAGATTGGAGCACAAGATTTCATGCGAAGCCTCAGATCTTAATCTTCAGTACCATGTAACTCCAAGCACAACTAAGTAAAACACTGGAAACACCAAATATTACTGACTTAATTTGCCATTCAAGACCCTCAACATCTCCTGATCCCAGCAACAAGGTATCATGGGAGTCAGGTCACTAAACAATCACTTAACTGAGTATTGCCAGGTAGACACCCGGATCCTGAATATTACTTGAGAGAACTCTGAAATCAAATGAAAACCTTAAATTTGCTTGCATTTTGATATTTTATTTCTTCCATTAATTTATTATTAGAATAATAATTTGGCCAATGTGATTTGCAATTAGTTGATTGCATTATAAGTGTAAGAGGTAATCTAATATGTGTAAGAGGTAATCTAATATGTACTGATTAACATTTTTAGGAATAAAGACTGAAAAGATAAATAAGCACATTTAGATGTCTCTAAAATGAGATTTCCATTATAGAAAAATAAATTTGAGACAAGTAAGGAGAAATCCTATAGCAATTTTATCGGTACATATTTCAATAGTAACCAATAAAACTAACAATGGAATATTGCTGATTTTCCTCTAGATATGCTAGCAGAAAGTTAAGATGTCTTCTAAAATCTGACTATATTCACATAAACATAGTCCCTTGATTCTTCTTCATATGGATTTGGAAATGCTATTTTAGAAAACTCAATGGATCTCCCCAGAGTCACTTTCATTGAGACTATGCACAGCTGAATGCTACTGACTGATCTAATCTTATAAAGTAAAACAGATAGATAAGCTCTAGAGAGATGTGATAGATCTTATTCATTACACATAGAGGCCAAGGCAAAAAATCATAAAATATGAAATGCCAAGTCCTTTTATTTCCCTGATACCCTAGGCAAGTCTTCCGAACCAATAGACTTTTTGGGTGGAAACATAAGTAAAATAGTTTATAAAGCAAGAACAAAACAGAATGATATTCCTTTCAATCAGGAGAATTAGAGTCAAATTTGCATAGCATCTTCATCTTAATAATTGTATAAATTTTTCTTGTATTGATTTGTATCATTAATTGCTTATTATCTATTTCCCCTTTATATAAAAATATGCATTCCTTTATCATTATATTAGCACTGCTCTCACACTTTTCATATTTTTAGTATGATTTAGAAAATCAGTGTTTTTATTCATAAAAGGCTTTGCTCTAATTTGGTTATTCTATAATCAGACATTGACATGCATTTTAATGGAATTGTTTACTTAATTATATGTAGAGTTTAGAAATATAAAAAGGTTTAAAATCAATTTTTGCTCTTGGTGACATTTTCTTTACAAGAACATTTTTTTCTATACACATTCAGCTCAATAAATGTTTATTAAAGAGTACTATAATAGGCAATTGTGGGAAATAAACAGTGACTTATAAACACTTAATGTTAGGCACTTGCCATGTGCATTTCATTTAGTTTTCAGAACAGTTCTTGGCGGTATGTAATATGGTTTCCATTTAAAAATTAGGAAGCCGAACCAAGAAAGTCAAGTAATTTTCCAAAATCATTTAGCTCATTTCCTAGTTATCAAAAGCTTGGAAGGGAGCTAGGTGAATTCTAGAGCTCAAACTGTTTACATACCATTCACTTATAATAGCACAAGCTATATTTTTAATTTGTGTAACATTATTTGGAATTTGCCTACAAAATAATGGATCCTATATTAGTAGGAGAAGAATTTATACATAACTGTGGGATCGGGGTTGAGTTTTAAAGGATGTGGATAGGTAGGAAATGATCAAGAAGATAAAAATAGGTGCAGCGATAGCCCAGCGGGTAGGGCGTTTGCCTTGCCGCGCAGCCGGCCTCTGCCGGCCCAGGTTCGATCCCGGCATCCCATATGGTCCCCCGAGCACCACCAGGAGTAATTCCTGAGTGCAGAGCCAGGAGAAACCCTGAGCATTGCCGGGTGTGACCCAAAAAGCAAAAAAAAAAAAAAATAGGTGCAAATGCAAAGACATACATAGGATAGTAATATAGGATAGTAGGAATTAGTATAGCATGTTTGGCAGTCAGTGAGAGGTCCTTCCTTGTGAAAGAAAGGATTCAGAATAGATGGAGTGAGAACAATGGCGATCTATGATCCTAGGATCACCTTAATGTACATTAGTTCACCATCAATTTTATTTTTACAGTGGATCGGAGATAGAACTCAGTGATTCATACATGCAAGGCAGACACTCCACCACTAAATCACATATCTAGCTATACCATCAGTGCTAGCAGGACATAAAAAATTAAAAAAATATTAGTTACAGTAGCTTCATATGTTGTCAGTTAGCACATTAAGCACATGAATCTTTTCATATTATCTCAATATGACTTATTTTACAGTTGATCACACTGACTCACAGGTACTCTCTTAATCAATATGACATGTAGAGGTTCCCTTTTTCTTAGAGTCAAATAATAATATTTCTAAATGTAAACCATTTTTTCTTTTGTCTTTTTTACTATACTTGGTTATTTTCAGGTCTTACTCCAGACTATTCTTGGGGATCCCTTTTGGTGTAGCTTGAGGCACGATATAGAATGCTATGGTTTTAGCTCTGGTCAGTTGCATGCAAGGTGAGTGCCCTACTTGCTATACTATTTATCCAGCTCCCTGAACCTACATTTTTAAGGGGCAGGGGGTGGGGTTAGTCACAAGAGAAATTCTAGTCATCAGAATTAACTGGCATTAACAGATTAACCAAATGTTTTTTGAGAAATGTTTTGTAAAAAATGTAACTAGGGGCGTACTTCATGAATTCTCAGGGAAAAGAACGTACAGCCAAATAATTGAGGAAGTGAGCATGTAATTAGGAAATGAGGAGGTTATAAGCATTACAGTGATAGGCCCAAGCAAGTGGAAACAAATCAATATTTATATTAAGAAACTGAATCGATTGTAATGGAGCCCCCACTCAAACCCCACTAATCAGAGTAATTGTGCCTCTAAGAACAAAACTGTGCCACATATCTTTTTTTATGAACTATCCTTGACATTATTCATTATTACCATTTTCCAAGGGCACAACTAGAACATTCATTTATAATATATCATAGAGGTACAATTACTGTAGAGACACAAAATATTCCATCTTTTTTAAATTGGGGGAGGATAAATGGTGACCATGAAAAATGCATAAAAGCAAGCCAACAAGCTGAGACCCAGCTGGACAAGCCATCTCAACATGGCCCTAGAGGTGCCACTTAATTACAGATCATGACACAAATGAATGGTGACCAGAGGGAAGAAAAGCGAGTCATTTTTTAAGATAATGTTAACCAAATCAAATGTGGACACAGCTGGAAGGTGACTGTGATCTGGGAGAAATTATTCTACCATCAAGAAGATAGTTTAAGTTATAATTACTGTTCACTGTTCTAGAAACTTCCTAAACAGAAGTCAATAGTGACTGGGGCTGGAGCGATAGTCCAGCGGGTAGGGTGTTGGCCTTGCACGCGGCTGGCCCATGCCGGCCATGGTTCGATCCTCGGCATCCCATATGGTCCCTGAGAACCGCAAGGAGTGATTCCTGAGTGCAGAGCCAGGAGAAACCCCTGAGCATCGCCGGGTGTGACCCAAAAAGCAATAAATAAATAAATAAATAAATAAATAAATAAATAAATAAATAAATAAACGAGTAAACAAATAAATAAATAAGTGTTTAAAAAAGAAGTCAATAGTGACTAATCTTCTAAACCTTCTGAGTTGGAGACTAGTGACCTAAATAGATGACTGAAGAGAAGAATACTTCAGAGCATGTTTATCAGGGAGAGTAATAAATGTTCTAATTTCTTCTGTGCTCATTTCATATTTTTGCCAGTATAGTGTCTCTGCTCAGCTTAACTTTCTGCCATTTTGGAAATTTGTTTAATTTCTGGTGAAACAATGGCTATAACATGACAACTAACTTCGTTATGAGAAATTTCAGTAATTTCATTTTATACATGAGAAAATTTCAATGCCTGTAAGCAGCTCCATCACACACCACCCCTTTCAGTCTCTTGCCCTGCCGTGTTCCTAGAAGAGCCACATTTGTACATTTGCTTTCTTTCTATTTCTTTCACATAAAATATTAGTTCCCTATTTTAGGGTTTTTGAACAGCCATGTTTTCCCCAGATCAGTTCCTTAACATTCATTCCTGGCAAGCTTTTCTTCCTTCTTCAGCTCTCATTTAAATGTATTCACCTAAAAGGTCTTATTATCCCAATAAGGGTTTCCCACCATAAAGTATAGTTCCCCTACAGAGGATATGCCAGTGTGCAAAAATGCGGATAAGATTGAGTAGGATTTTAAATATACCCCCGTAGTATCAACTTCTGAAGTCTGCTTTCCAAATATTCTAGGTGTTTGCTTTTAAATAGTCACCAAATCTTCAGGGTATGTGTGACTCTGTGTGTGTATCCAGACAGAGTGGAAAGAAGTTTCAAAGGGAGAATGTTTGCATATAGCAGAGTAGGTGGCTCCAATCACCTATATAAAATACAATTTTATTCCAAAGGTATTGGAATATCTCCCTTTCTCTCTTATTCTTCCCAAAGTATACCGTGGACCTCTAAAAGCACACATTACTAAATCTGCACTAGAATCACACAAGATAATGTACTTTCAAACACTTTCATTTTGTTTTGCTTTATATAATGGCCATTTCAACCCTAATGTACTTTCAAACACTTTCATTTTGTTTTGCTTTATATAATGGCCATGTGGGAGGTGGGTGTTCTCATTTTCTATAACTAAACATCACATACAATATAATGATGGCAGAATTTTGAATACATTTTCGGAGAGAACCATTTATTTCCTATTTTCTTGCCTTGCTAAGTCAAAGTTGCAAGCCTCTATTGCAATCCCTATTAAAAAGTGTATGTGACTTTTATTATAATTAATTAGCCATGGCAAATCGAAGGGAATTAAGAGAATATTCTCTTAAAATAGAACTGAGCTGTTCACAAAGGGTAGAACAGGAGGGCAGAAAAATATTCTGATAATTCCATCTTAAGTTATACTTGCTATAGAAAAAGAGATTGGATAGGTCACGATCACGATCACGATCTTCCCGTTGATCATCTATTTGCTAGAGCGGGCACCAGTGATATCTCTATATGTCCTGTCTCATGCCAGTAGAGCCAGGGGCATCGGCTAGCTACAGGAACATAAAGAGCCTCAAACCATTATATTAGGTAATGGTAATGACCTAATATAATTGTTACTGGAATTTGGCATATCATATACAACCACGAGAAGCTTGCCAGGCTTGTCGAGCGGGAGGCAAACTCTTTTAAACACCTCCAAGCCGCTCTGCCCCATGTGTGAGAGTCTCTGGACTCTCGCCACATGGGGCAGGTGGTTGTTGGTGATCCGGGCTGTGATGGGCTGGTCTGCTAGGTGGAGTTAGAGATGGTTAAAAAAAAGGATGATATGTGATTAGTACATGACAGGAATTGAGAGATTGCCCCTTGTCAAAGAATTGCCATGCTGTTAATCTTGAAGGGTTGCCAAAAAATTATGATGACACAAATGTTACTAGGATTCATTACTTCTGTCCTTAATACAGTATCATTCAGCGTATAACCCTGCTAAAATCCCTTGTCTTCCCATTGTCCATTGATTTGCTCGAGCAGGCACCAGTAACATGTCCATTTGACCATGTTCACGTGCTAGTACAGCTCAAGGGTCTCTGCTTGCTCCAGGAACATGAAGAGCCTCTAACCATTCCTTCAGGTCACAGGGATGAGGTTTATTGCTATTACTGGTTTTGCCATACCAAATACTACATGGGTAGCTTGCCAGGCTCTGCATGCAGCGCTCAAAGTTTTTGCACTTCCATATTATGACAATAAATATTCCTTTAAAAATTATGAAAACCTGGGGACTGGAGCGATAGCAGTGAGGGTAGGGTATTTTCCTAGCACGTGGTCGATCGGGGTTTGATCCCGGTATCCCATATGGCCCCTGGAGCACCGCCAGGAGTAATTCCTGAGCAAAGAGCCAGGAGGAACCCCTGAGGATTGCCGGGTGTGACTCAAAAAGAAAAAAAAATATGAAAACCAGAGAAAAGACAAATAAGAATAAAAATCATGGACGAAAATGATAGCACATGGGTAGGACTCTTGCCTTGCAAATGGCCAAACCAGCTTTGATCCTGGCAGCCCCTATGGTATCCCAAGGCAGCCAGAGGGTAATCCCTGATCAGAGCCAGGAATAAACCCTGAGGACTGGCAGGTGTGGTGCCAAAACAAACAAGCAGACAAAAACAAACAAAGATACTAAAATCATTAATTATGTCAATATCTGACATAACATCTGGGAAAACCATTTTACAATCATGACTCATTACCTATATCTGAATTTTTTAAGTCACTGTGATTTATAAATAAGGGTTTTTATAAATAAGGGTTTTCTACTCTACATAATTTTATAATCTTTATTCTTTACCCCTCCCCCAAATAGTATCCTGTACAAAAAGAGTGCTTGAGGATTACAAAGGTACACACACACACACACACACACACAAACACAAACACAAACACAGGTATATGTGTCTATAGGCATACAATCATGATTCAACTTTCTGAAAAGTTACTATAAGATCATCTTAATTAATGTCAGGATAATAATTTAAGAGGATAGCTATCACCTCAATGGGGATATGCTCCATGGACAAGGCTCTCCACACATCATGACAAAGAAAACAGTAAATCATGTCTCAGTCCAGGACCACTAAATTCCCACTCCTTGTTTACATCTTTTGTTTACTGTGCTGAATCTAAGATTTTTGATAAAACCCTTTATGACATGGAAGGAAGTAAAGATACGACATAATATTTTCCTTCCTAGAAAATTCCTATGAAAGTGTAAACTCAAATATTTTCAATTGTTTACTTTATGCCCTGCTCCAAAATGGCAAAAAGTTTGTTTGAGAGTTGTATTCCCTAACATATTTGACCCAAGTCTGATAACAAGATCAATAGTAATTAATAATATATTATTTGTTAAGTGCAGAGGGAAAAAAACAGCAAGTGAAATAAAATACAAAGTAAAGAAAAAATAATCCTACATTATGTGAATACATTATATATGATAGATATTAAACTAGAAATAGTAGATAAAAGATATGTGTTACTAGAGCAATTGGTCATACAGATGGAATAATTAAAATCTAACTTTTTCCTTAGACCACACGGAAAATTTAAAAATAGATAGTTGAAACTTAAATGCACAAAGCAGGGGGCTAGAGCTATAGTACAGCTGTACATTTATAGCAACCTATAGTATAGAGCTATAGTGCCTTAATAAGTTTAAGGTACTATAGTGATGCAGGTGTGGCTCTGGTGCCTGGCTGCATTGGCAAGTGGCAGACAGGAGACAGACTGGTCTATACCCAGGACTCTGACCCGTGGGCCCTGGATGGTTGATGGTCTGACATAGGAAAAACTGGACCCCGGGATGAACCCAGAGCTACTGCAGAGTCTGGCAATCTACCGAGGGTGTACTGCGTACGCAAAAAAAAAAAAAAACAGTAACAATAATGGACCTCATTCCCAACTAATGGAGACGTTATTGGCACCCTCTTGATCAAATCGATGAACAATGGGAAGACAAGTGATACAAGTGAAATGATTTTTTTAGTTACCTTAATAAATTTTCCTTGCACACAGCAGACCAAAGTTCAATCTGCAGCATCCCATATGGTCCCACAAGTACTATCAGTAGTAATTCCTGAGTAGAGCAAGAATAAGGCCTGAGAATTACCATGTGTGGCCCAAAATCAAACAAAAAATGTGCCCAGAAAAAATCATTCCATTTTAGTTATTATAAATTAGTACATAAATGTAACATGCAAGGAGATAATGTTCTATTCATGCAAGATATAAAATTTGAATCGTGAAAATTTGTAGGTGACTACATCAAGAGCAGAAATATCAGTCATTTTCTTTCAAAGTGCAAAAAGTCAAGCCACCTATTTGTAGACTGTATCTGTAACAAGTAATCAACAGAAGATTAGCCTTCAGAATATGCCATTTTTTTCCAAAAATGTAAAGACTATCACTGTAGTAGGAAAATGGGAATATATTAAGATTAGGAATAGTTAGTGTTTTCAAAAAAACCTTAATAAAAATTGAATATGTGAGTAAGAAGCACAAAGAGCCAAAAGAAATAAAAATACTAAATTACTAATCAAAAAATTTAATTAAAATACATAAACTTAAGTTAGCATCTACCACAATGAAAAAAAAACATTAATGAAAAGAATTATAAAAATGGAAGTTTCATCTGTTGATAGTAGAAGTAAATATAACTTGTGGATTGAAAAACTTTGTAATATATAGTAGAGGATGTGAATAATCAGATTCTGCATTTCTGTATCTAAATAATCTGATTATTCAGATAACCTACATTTATGTATTCTAGATAATCTGATTCTACATTTCTGTATCTTGTCTTACAGAAACAGAAAGTATATGTAAGGTACACATGTATGATTTTAAAAGTTAATCTAAATTAACTATTAAATTAATTTAATTAATTTAATTAAATTTAAATCTAGCTATAATTTAAATACTTTAAACAAGTAAATTTCAAAAGAGTAATTAAAATAAAAGCAATTTTAATTATTAAAATGATAAATTTTAAATTTCTGATGCATAGACTTAATAAATTACTAGTCAATCTTTGAAACATACAAAATTGATGAAAGTTAAATATAATGTTGAATAAAGAAAGCCAACTTCACAAGAATACAAAAAAACATAGGTCTTTTATCATTTCAAAAATTCTCAGACCAATATTTTACATTGTCGATTTCCATTTATTCTTGATGTTTTTATTAATGTATGACAATAAAATAGGTAAAATTAAAGATGGTCATTATCTGTGAGTTGATAAAAGCAGACTTTTTAGGTGCATAGAAATATTCAAATGTCTAAAATATTTTTGCTTCTTAAGAAACATCTGGAGAAATGATAAAATATTAGGACTTAGATCTGTGTTGTTAAATATTATGCACTGTTATTCTTTATAATTTGCAATAGATGGGATACTTCTAAATTTTAAAAATTGTAACAAATGGGACCAGAATGGTAGTACAGTGAGTAGAGTGCTAGTTTTATACATCGCTGACCAAGGTTCAATTACCCCGTACCACACTGGAAACCCACCAGGAGTGATCCCTGAGCACAGAGCTAGAAATAAATCCTGAGCGTAGCTGTTTTTGGTCAACAGCAAAAAAAATTTTTTAAGTAAAAAATTATGCTATAAGATAAATTTGACTAATCATAGGGCTGGGGCAATAGCTCAGGAGTAGGGCCTTTGCCTTGCACACAGCTGGCCCATGCCGGCCCTGGTTCGATCCCCGCATCCCATATAGTCCCCTTCATAATTCCTGGAGTGCAGAGCTAGAAGAAACCCCTGAGCATTGCCGGGTGTGACCCAAAAAACAAACAAAAAAAAAGATAAATTTGACTAATCTTTAAATCAAAAGTTAAGTTCTTTTACATGGTTAAATATAGAAATATCCAAATTGCTCCTCTAATTTAATATTCCATGAAGAAATTCTCTGTACACATTTGAATTATGTTAATACACTACTTTTTATTTCAATGCACAAAATGCAATTAAATTGATATAAAAAATATCAACATGCAAATTAAAGATGAGCCCAGGTTTTACATTACTCCAGACAAAGCCCAATTGCCCCAATGAGTTGAGTAAACTGATACATCAAAATACCCCAAGCCCAGCTGAAAATATTAGAAAAAAGACCAAAAAAAGGAGCCCAAGCCAGGCAGAAAGAAGGAAATAATTAAACTTAGGGAGGAAATCAATGAGCTGGAAATCAAAAAACAATCCAAAAGATTAATAAAACCAAGAGCTGGTTCTTTGAAAAAAATATACAAGATCGACAAGCTACTGGCAAGACTTCTAAGAACAGGGAAAGAGAGGAACCCAAATAAACAGAATCAGAAATGAAAAATGGTGACATCACAACAGAAGCTACAGAAATTAAAAGATCATCAGAGATTAAGTTGAGAACCTGTATGCCACGAAACATGAGAACCTAGAAGAAATGGATAAATTCTTAAAGTCCTATATCCTTCCACGATTGAAACAAGAAGACTTCCAATACCCGAATAAGCCTATCACCATCGAGAAAATTGAAACAGTAATTAAAAGTCTGCCCAAACACAAAAGGCCAGGTCCAGACGGATTCACTAAGCGAATTCTACCAAACCTTTAAGGAGGGACCTACTGCCTGTCCTGTTCAAGCTCTTCCATGAAATAGAAGAAACAGAAATACTCCCACAGCTTCTACGAGACACATATCACCCTGATACCCAAAGCAGGGAGACACAACACAAATACAGAAAATTACAGATTAATCTCCTTGATGAACACAGATGCTAAGATCTTCAGCAAAATACTAGCAAACAGAATCCAAAGACTCATCAAAAGATCATACATCATGACCAAGTAGAATTCATTCTGGGAATGTAAGGATGGTTCAACATTCGCAAATCACTTGTATCATTGTCTTCCTGATGTTCATCGATTTGCTCGAGCAGGTGCCAGTAACTTCTCCATTTGTTGGGAATGAGGTCCATTATTGTTACTGTTTTTGGCATATTGAAAACACCCCGGTAGCTTGCCAGGCTCTGCCATGTCACTGGGCTCATCCCAGGGTAACCAGTATTTTTCTATGTCAGACCATCAACCATCCAGGGCCCACAGGGTAGAGTAAATTTGATTTGCAAATCAATCAACATAATACATCATATCAATAAGAGAAAAAAAATAAAAACCAAATGATCCTATCAATAGATGCAGAAAATGCTTTTGACAAGATCCAGTACCCATTCATGATTAAGAACCTCCAGAAAATGGGAATTGAAGGAAGCTTCCTCAAGGTAGTCAAAGCCATCTACAAAAAGCCCACAGCAAGTATCATTCTCAATGGGGAAAAATTGAAAGCCTTCCCCTTAAGATCAGAAACATGACAAGGTTGCCCTCTCTCACCTATTTTATGCAATATAGTACTGGAAATACTCACCATAGCAATCAGAGAGGAAAAGAACATTAAGGGCATCAAGGTAGGCAAGGAAGAAATCAAGCTATCATTATTTGCAGATGACATGATATTATACCTAGAGAACTCTAAACTCTTGACCCCAAAACTCTTAGAAACAATAGATATTTATAGTAGAGTGTCAGGGTACAAAATCAATACCCAAAAAGTTGGTGGCTTTCCTACATACAAATAACGAAAGAGAAGAAAGGGATATTAAGAAATTGATTCCATTCACAATTGTGCCACAGAAAATCAAATACCTAGGAATCAGCTTAACAAAGTGTGTAAAGGACCCATACAAGGAGAACTACAAGACTGCTTCAAGAAACAAAAGAGGACACTAGGAAATGAAGACACATTCCCTGCTCATGGATGGGGAGATTTAAATTGTCAAGATGGTAATACTTTCTAGAGCTTTGTACAGATTCAAGGCGGTCCCTATAAGGATACCTATGACATTCTTTAAAGAAATTGACCAAACACTCCTGAAATTCGTATGGAATAATAAACCCCACAGATAGCTACAGTAATACTTGGGGAAAAGAAGACGGGAGGCATCACCTTTCCCAATCTCAAACTGTACTACAAAGCAGTAGTAATTAAAACAGCATGGTATTGGAATAAAAACAGACCTGTGAACCTATGGAATAGAGTTGAGTATACTGACACCCACCTTCAAGGACATGATCATTAATAGTTAATAAAGATGCAAAGAATCCAAACTGAAGTAAGGAAAGCCTCTTCAACAAGTGGTGCTGAGAAAACTGGACAGCTACATGTAAAAAAATGAATGTGGTCCTGTGTCTAACACCTTGCACAAAAAATCAGATCAAAATGGATTAAAAATCTCAATATCAGACCTGAATCCATAAAGTGTGTTGAAGAAAATATAGGAAAAACACTCCACAACATTGAAGCTAAAGGCATATTCAAAGGTGAAACACCACCAACAAAGCAACTAGAAGAAAAGATAAACATGTGGGACTACATTATACTAAAGAGCTTCTGCACCTCGATAGAAACAGTGACTAAGATACAAAGACAGTCCTCAGATTGGGAAAGAATATTCACCCAATACCCATCTGATAAGGGGTTTATATCCAGGATATATCAGGCACTGGTACAGCTATATAAGAAAAAAACAGCCAACCCCATTAGAAAATGGGGAGAAGAGATGAACAGAAACTTTGACAAGGAAGAAATTCGAATGGCCAAAAGGCATATGAAAAAAATGCTCATCATCACTAATCATCAGAGAGATGCAAATCAAAACAACAATGAGATATCACCTCACACCACAGAGAATGGCCCATATCCAAAAGGGTAAAAGCAACAAGTGCTGGCATGGATGCGGGGAAATGGGGACTCTCATACATTGTTGGTGGGAATGTCGACTTGGTACAACCTTTCTGGAAAACAATATGGACATTCCTCCAAAGACTAGAAATTGAGCTCCCTTTTGACCCGCCATACCACTCCTGGGAATATACCCTGGGAAGCCAAAACACACATCAGAAACACCATCCTCACTTTTATTTTAATGGCAGCACTTTTCACAATAGCCAGAACCTGGAAACAACCAGTATGCCCGAAAACTCAAGACTGGATAAAGAAACTTTGGTACATCTACACAATGGAATACTATGCAGCTGTTAGGAAAAATGAAGTTATGAAATTTGCCTATAAATGGATGGACATGGAAAGGATCATGTTGAGTGAAATTAGTCAGAAGGAAAGAGAGAGATATAGAATGACTGTATTTACTTGCACGACATAAATACATATATACATATTATGATATCAAAATCCAATGTCAGGTGAAACGTGGATCAGGATGTCTTACCAAAAGTGGAAATTACCACAAATGTGTGGGAGTCAGAGGTTAGGTAAGACAGAGAAGGGATCATGTGCAAATAAATGTTGAAAGGGCTAATGCCAACCTAGAACTGAGCATTAAATACAGGCAAAAAAATGCACATGATGGCCTCTAAGTGTATGTTTTGCAACCCACAATATGTAAGAGAAGTAAAAGATGAGAGAGGGAGAGAGAGAGAAAAGAAATAAAAAACCTGCCATGGAGGCAGACTATGGGAGGGGGAGGGAGGGAGAAATCGGTGGTGGGAAATGGGCACTAGTGGAGGGCGGGTGCTGGAACACTATGTGACTGAAATCCTCAAGCATGAACAATGTTGTAATTGTATATCTCACGGTGGTATAATAAAATATTAATTAAAAAAAAACAATGTCAATGAATAACACTTGTCATTATTGTGAAGCAGCATTCACATTATTGTAGCTATTAATGTAATAAGTAATTATTGACCGAAAGACATCAATGTTGTATATAATAATTATAGACATAACTGAAATAATTTCACAATTACTGTCTGGAAACAGAAGTGGAATACTATGTTAATATTGTGTAAATACATATTTTGAATGTTATTTGTAATTTAAACCTGAATTTTCCAGTAGGAAGACTTTTTTGTGTTTGGGCACAATATATTCATCATAAAAGGCATGGATTCCTTTATTGCATTGATTAAAATAGCAAGGCAATCCTTCCTTGGTCAAAATATTAAAAAGCTGGTTCCTTTGAGTGTTGAAGAACGTAATTAAATTTACTAAAATTTCTCAAAAAAAGTACCCCAAACCTTGAGCTCATAAATTGGAAACTATCACAGATACAGAATGACTGCATTTATCTGCATAACATAAATATACATGTACATATTATGATACCAATATCCAAGGTCAAGTGAAACATATATCAGGAGGTCTTGTCAAAGGTGGAAATTATCACAAAAAGTGTGGGAGTCAGAGGCTAGGTAAGACAGAAAATGGAACAGTGTGCTAACAATTGTCGAGGGCACTAATGCCAACCTAGAGCTGAGCATTAGAGGCAAAAAGATACACATGACAACCCTTTAATGTATGTTCTGTAATCCATAGTATGGAGGGAAGGAAAAGAGAAAGAGAGAGAAATGGAAAGAAATAAAGAACCTGCCATGGAGGAGGGCTGGGGGGAGAGGGGAGGGAACAGGGGACGTTGGTGGTGGGAGATGGGCACTGGTGGAGGTATGGGTGCTGGAACACTGTATGACCGAAACCCAAATATGAACTTTTTAATTGTATATCTTTATAATTGTAAAAATAAAAAATTAAAAAAGGAAACTATAAAAATAATCAGAATAATTGCTACTATAGCAAAGGGTAAGCAAATGATTTACTTACTAGCAACTTAGATGTTGCTAGTCTCGTTTTAAGCTAGATTTTTCCCAGATGCTTCTCCCATTTCTCTTTGTTGCAGATCCTTTGTTCTTAGCCTTCAGTGTGGCATTTCATCAGGTTCATCTCCAGAGACTGTGGGCATTAAAAAAAATATTTTAAATGTGGCACTGATAAATCTTAAAGAAATAAAGACACAAAGAAGAAATACAGTCACACTTGTTCAGACATCAGCCTTTCTCCCATTTAAAATACACTGGTTTTCAGTTTTCAATTTAATCTTCAAATTATCTCATCAAATTCCCTGAGCAACATTCTTGGTGCTTTCACAACTCTCATTACATAAATAAGAAAACTTTGAGTCAGCTCCATTGTGACATGATAAACATTTGATTCAAATGAAGATTTTCTATTATCCAATTACCCGGAGATTCTCTCCCAGAAGACTGCTCTTCTTAAAGAAGACCAAACACTTGAACACTTGATCACATGACATCCCATTATTTATCGATTTGCTCAAGCGGGCGCTAGTAACATTTCCATTTGACCCTATCAGGTGCCAGTGTAGCCCATTGACATCTGCTTGCTTCAGGAATATGAGGAGCCTCAAAGCGCTCAGTTCAGGGTCTTGATGAAGTCTGACCATCTTGAAGGTCTTTTGACGTCCTGTGGGATCCAATAGGTAATGGCTCTAGTCCAGCAGTAGTCTCCAAATTGCATTACATGTCCAACCCATCTGATTTCATGCCTTGGCATACAAGTCAGCGTCCCTGACTCTGGATTGTCGACAGAGGTAGGAACTCCTCATTCCTTCTCTCATTTGAGATAGGCGTGATATTCCAAGCATAGCTCTTTTGGTTCCTCTTTGGAGACCTGAATAGTGTTCTCCTCTAAACTATTATATCAATATGCTGGGGTTTTAAAGACTTGTGGGCAAGTCTTACAATATTATTGATGCAGAGAATCATAGAAATAATCTATTTTAATAGTATACTATTTTATCATGCTACCTATATTTCCTATTTGGATTGTAATTGCACAACATCTAATAAATACAGGTGTTACATAAATATAACTTTATAATGGAGCCCCTGAAAATATCACTATTCAGAAATAATCTAAGGAATTTGATGAATATGGCTATGATTTTTTTTCAAGCTATTGACATATTTACTTCTAATATTTATGACAACTTATCAAGCTAATCAAAAATAAATCCAATATTTGTACACTTAAAAAGTCTCAGACATTCTTCACTTAAGTTATCCATACTACCTATGTTTAATTGTTTCAAGAATTCTTTAGCTTTCCATTATGTAACCAACTTCCCATTATTATGCATTTTAATTTTTGTCATAGATTGACTTTACAAAGGAAACTGCAAAAAATTCTTATATGTGTCTCTTTAAATAGTGTCTATGTATAAAGAAAATGTAAGTAGAAATGCTAGATATGAGTATGCAAACATTAATTTTTATAAAAATTGCTAAAGTGTTCTTTGAAAGACTATCTAATCCCACTAATAGTATAAGTACATTTTAGCATGCTTCAAATCTTGTGAACTTGAACACGAAACAATTTTGCAGTTCATGATCCTCAATTAGAAAATGGAAATAGCAATGTTTGCTCAATGTATTCATAGCATTGCAATAAAGATCAAGTTGAATATTCCTTATGAAACCATTTGGTAAGTTTTTATTTTAAAATCCAATCTTTTAATTAAGCAAATTGCCTGCACAGAGTAAAATGCATTTGCATATGTGTAAACAATACAAATGAGTTTGATTATAAAAAAATAAATGTTCTTTCCTCTACAGATGCTCAGTCCATTTCTGTAAATTATTATCCTGTGAAGACATATTCTGTCTAAACACAGCACAATATTTATGTATATGTATATATAAGTTTTTACATGCGTAACTTATATTCATGGGCACATATACAATTGTAGGATGCATACTAATATTTAAGCCAATTAATTGTCTTGTGGGTCCTATATATAGCTTAGATGTGGGTCTGGAGCAATAATACAATGGGTAGGGCATTTGCCTTGCATGTAGCTAACTCAGATTCAATCCCTAACTTTCCATCTGGTCCCCCAGGCACCACCAGGAGTAATTCCTGAGTGCAGAGCCAGGAGTAAGCCCTCAGAATCACTGGGTTTGACTG
Source organism: Cryptotis parvus (assembly GCA_021461705.1). Classification (NCBI taxonomy): domain Eukaryota; kingdom Metazoa; phylum Chordata; class Mammalia; order Eulipotyphla; family Soricidae; genus Cryptotis; species Cryptotis parvus. The sequence goes on along the minus strand of JAJIBD010003775.1, from coordinate 102,773 downwards.
CAAAAATAAATAAATAAACATAATCAAATATTCAAATAACTTAGCGTGTAAAGGCCTACATCATGTAAGTTTGTGTAAGTAGACTCTATGATGTTCACCTAGAAGTATGTTTCTCCAATTATATTCTCATTTATAAGCAATTAATGACCATATGTAGTCATATATAGAAATAGATGACTATTAGGTGCTAGATAGGTAGGTAGAAAATTAGTTAATGTCTTGAAAAATGTGAACAATTGTGCTCATCATACATCCTGAACTTCTGTTCTGTAGATGTAAGAAACAAGAAACCTGAAGATTAGCTTATTTTAAAATCATCATAATTATCATTTTTAAAATGTTATTTCTCATAAAAATAAGACAGTGATATGTTATTTCCAGGAATTAAATGGTAAAGAGGTGAAATGCTCATGTCTTTGTTTACTGCTTGGGAGCACAGTTCGGAAGAATTCTGGTATAATCTGGCCACTTTACTAGAAATTCTTGTACCTAGAAAATGTTTTTAGGTACAAAAGGAACCCCCACACCATGAGGGCCGCCATTTTCTACATCCAGACTCCCCACTTGTCAGAGCTCCACCCAGCAGAAGAGCTGATAACAAGCCCGTTACTCGTCAGAACCCACCCTGCAGCAGTCTTTTTCAATCCCAGCCTAGGTATGCTGATCCAGAGACTCACATACATGGGGCAGAGCTGCTACCGGCTCTCCCTGTGCCCAGCTGATTACAAGGCACTGAGGAGGGGAGGTGGGTTCTCGCCTTGGCCTGCCACCCCAGCAGAGCCTCGCAAGAAGTCAGAGGAACCCTCACACCATGAGGGCCACCATTTTCCACATCCAGACTCCCCACTTGTCAGAGCTCCAACCAGCAGAAGAGCTGATCACAAGCCCGATTCATCAATCAGTGCTAAAGATTAGAGGCGACTACAAGAGTATCCCATCCGCACAGCAGAGCCTGGCAAACTATCGTGTCATATTTGATACGCCAAATACCAGTAACAATTATAGACCTCATTCCCATGACCTGATGGAATGGTTTGAGGTTTTTTATGTTTCTGGACCGAGCACATGCTCTTGGGCTACACTAGCATGAGACACGAAGTATGGAGATATTGCTGATGCCCAATCGAGCAAATCGATGATCAACGGGAAGACAAGTGATACAGTGATACAAGTGAAAAAATGTCTTATATAAGCATCAGTATTCAGGACATAAATAAACCACCTTGTTGATATAGTTCTAAAACAAATAGGAAAAATGGAATGTGAGTATTGTGGCTTTATTCCAATCAGAATAAGAAAGAATTGTGGCTACAGCATTGAGTTCCAGATTAAGAAACCAATAGAAATAATCAAATCCCTATATGGGATGCCGGGATCGAACCCGAGCGGCTCAGGCTGGCCGCGTGTAAGGCAAACGCCCTACCCGCTGGGCTATCGCTCCGGCCCCCATATATTTACATTTTTCACAAATCTAGCATTGTAATCTGACTATATTCAGTGCTATCACTTTTTATCCTTTTATTTTTATATTTTTGGAGTTAAGAATATAGTTTTTCAGCAAAGAATGGTGTGATATGGTAAAAAATCAGAGTGAAATGAATAATTCACCAAGAATACTCTATCCAGCTAGAATATCTTTAAAATCATTCAGACTAAAAGGGACAATTCAACATGTCCTGGACAAGCAACAGTTTAACAAGCTCTTATTCCTGAAACCAGTTTTTCAGGAAACATTAAGGATCCTCAAAGATAATGGCAATTAATTTCTTCAATACCATATTCTCACTAAGCTTAAAGAATGGGGGAAGATATTTACAGCAACCCAATTGATTACTCCTCTCTCAATGTTGCATAGATCTACTAGGCAAAACAAATCAGTGAGGAAACACTGACCTCGAAGAAAAAAGTGGAAGAGATGTTCCTAGAAGACTTATATTCAGGCCCTTCGTTCCCACAAAATTGAGGGCACATTTTTGTCTATTGCACACCAAACATTCTCCAAGAGGTATAACAAGCTTGGTGACAAGTGATATCTCCAGTAAGAAGACTGAAATTAAATTAGCCATCTTCTCAGACTACATACATCCTTTGAATATCGAAAGCAATCACAAAGAGAAATGAGGAGAGAACATAAACACTTGGAAACCAAATAAAAAATTAAAAAAATTCTAAATCAAAGACCATTAATAAACAAAATCACTAAAATATAAAAATACATAGGAAAGGGAGCCACAAATGGACAAAGACAATAGAAGGAGAGTTGGGAAAGGTGGTCTACTGATCTGAGCTGACCTAGGAGTGGGAGGAGGAGGAAGGAGAGGAAGAATCTTCAGGAAACTGATGGGAGGAAGCTGATGGTCTTATGATGGTCTATGACATTGGGAACAATGTTTTCACCAAACTCATTCACAGTATTGTAAATAAAGGTTTCTCAAAAACTATTTTAATTTAAAAACATATTTTGAAGTCAACATAAATATCAGAGATAGCGCATACGCTTTCTATGTATGAGACACCAAGGTTTGACCCTCAGTTTTTGAAGTTATTCTTATAAATAAGATATAGCTTCTATGACATTTTAACAGTCATTCTCTTTTTCATCACCTAGGACACTGATCACAGATAAACTGTTATTTTTCCCTTCTAGGCTTCCTAAGAGTAGTCTGTTCTAATGCTTATAGCAATATTTTACAAAATTGCATTCCTTTAACTCTATGCATTACCATATTTTGTTTCCTCTCTCTCAGCATCCTATTTTTTGCTTTTTTTATTAAAATAGGGTTGATATTCAGCGAGCTGTTACTATTCAGTGTGCATTCTGTGAGATATGACACACAGTCATGAAAGATGTACATCATCTCAATTATAATTCTCAACATGAAAAATTTCCTCAGTCTCTTTGAAACTAAATCCCTGGTGACCAGTGAGAATTTTGGCTTGCAAGGAAGTTCTGTCAGTGAGATCATGACAATGAGAAAATCTTGGAGCTGGCTTATTTTCCTGAGCAGAATACATTTGAATGTTCTTTTGAGTGTACCAGAGACTTGTTGCTTTATTATTGAATCGTAGTTTATTGTATCGATATAATAGTGTTTGTTTACACAGTCCCAAGTTAAGAGGTATTGGAATTATTTGCATCTTGGCTAGTGTGATTAAAACTGTGTAAATATGATGGGGTACAGGCATCTTCATGATCATGAATCTTAATTTCTCTTGGGCATAAGTCTCAAGATAAGATTAAGATTAGTTGGTTCCATGGCAAGAGTGTTTAACTTTGTATGAATGAATATTTCCCAAATCGGACCATTTTACAGTCCCTTAAGTAATGAAATTTATCTGTGTTCTTCTTAGCTCTTAACAATGTCACTTTCACTTGTTTTGACATTCTGGTGTGTTGACTCATTTCTCACTGGCTTTACTTTACTTTTCTAATGACTGATGATGTTGAGCATATTTTAGAGTGTTTATCATTTACTTATAGATTGTATAGATTTTTTAAATAATTCAAAGCTGAAACACCATGACATTAAGTTATGTCTTACTATTGCTAATATTTGAGAGTCCTATATATATATATATTCTGATAATAATCTTTGACTACACTTTGATATGTTGGCTACTTGGAATTTGTCTTTTCTATGACGAAAAAAAAGACATCTGTGTTTTATCATCTAAGGAGATTAATCCAAAGAAAAAAGACACTTGAAAAAGTCTATATTACCAATTTACTTCCTCATTTGGTGTTACATACACCTAAAAATGATTTTTTCTGGGATAGAGGAGAGAGAAAAAATGCAAGATATAAACTGGGTACTTATCACTGTATCACTGTATCACTGGCTTCCCGTTCATCATTGATTTGCTCGAGCAGGCACCAGTAACATCTACATATGTCCTGTCTCATGCAAAGTAGAGCCCAAGGGCACCTGCTTGCTCCAGGAACATAAAGAGCCTCAGACCATTCCTTCAGGTCATGGGAATGAGGTCTATAATTGTTACTGGTATCTGGCATAGCAAACAAAAATTTTTGTACAAACCCAAATCACATGATTTACATATTTGTTTACTTACAAAAGAGTCCAGTTTTAGAATTTTTACATTCAAGTCTATATAATGCACTTTAGTTAATCATCCTTAAAGTTTTAAGTGATGAAAGATTATTGTTATCAATATGGCTATCTAGTTTGCCTACCATATGCGATCCCCTCTACATGACACATGTGTTTCCAAAATCATACATTTTCTGATGTTTTAAAATCTTATCCTTATTGTCCTAATAATTGTTTCCAAAAGTATATGGCACTGATTTTCAGTAAAGTTAACATACTTTCTTTATTCTGATCTTTCAGCAATATGCTGTTAAATTTTTGGTGCTTTTGTCTTTGCAGTTGAGATTGTTCATTTTCTGCTACTCTGATCATTTATCTTAATTTGGACGTGTCCCAATTTTGAGCCTTCTGGCTATAGAAAATTCATCTCAGACATTGGTATCCTTCTGGTTATAGTTTAGCTTCCTTTTCCACACTAAACCTTTCCCCCTTCGATAGCACAGTGAATAGGGCATTTTGCCTGCATGCTGCAGACCCAGGTCGGATCCCCAATAACCCATATGGTCCCTGAGCACTGTCAGGGGTAATTCCTGAGAGTTGAGCCAGGACAAACCCCTAATCATCACCCGGTGTGACCCATACAAAGCAAAAAAAAACAAACAAAAACGAAAACCCAAATCTTTCCCTCTGCACTTTTTTCCCTAAGATAGTCTTTGTGCTTAGCCTGGCCTCTTGCTCCCATTGCCATGGCTATTGTATGGTGTCTGGGTCCTTTCTAATCCCCTCTTCCATCATACTTAGGCACAGTGACACTGATGCTTCTTCCACTTCTATACTCATGTTTATCTTCATATTCTCATTCTATGCAATAAAAAAATTCAGTACATAGGCCTAAAAACAAGCTAATACAAATGAGTTTATCTTGTAGCTCTTGCAGCATCCTATACGGTGGCACAGATTGAAGTGTTTCAGAAAGAAAATGGGGAGATAACTGGAAGGAAATCCAACAACTGAAGCTCATTCCTGCATATCATTATCAAAACTAGAAGTCATAAAGTCTTTTTATGTTTCTTTTCTGATTTTACTCCTAAATGTGATGACAGTATCCTAAAAGCGTATAACTGTAATCACTACATTGCATGCAGTAATTATCCGTGCTCATCTAAAGAAATAAGTCAAATAGAAATGAGTGCTTACCTGAATAAATAATATGAATTTATGGTGAGTTATGCTGAATTATTACATAGATGACATGCTTTATAAGTCTAATTTATAATAATAAAGTGATGATTAAATGCTTATTGACTATAATTTTAACTTCATTGCTAAAAAATATTATTATACAAATTTGTTGCTTCCATACTCCAAAAAAGTCTAAGCAAATACTTAGAAGATACGTTACATAAAAGTATTTGTTATAAGGATGATCAATAAAAATACATAAAATTACATAAAACTAAGAATTCATCATTATAATGTAAATAAAACATTTTAAGCTCAGAAATCCTAAGAAAATATTTAGAAGAAACTATTATTTTTTATGGACAAATTGATAAATTTCTTTTCAGTGAAACAATATGTAGAAGAGTTATTAAGTGGATGTTAAACTAATATGTTAAAAAATACTAGAAATACTACCACATCCATATTATAGTGTCTGATGTTAAAATAATTCAGGATTTAAAAACAGAGATTTTTATTTCTACATGAATAAGATTTTTATTTTATTTTTGCCCATTTTTATTAAGACAACATGCTCTTTTTTATTAAGACATCATGATTTACAAACCTATTCATAATAGAATTATTTCAGGCACACAATGTTGCAACACCAATTCCACCACCAGTATCCCCAGGGTCCCTGCCACCTCCAGCCTGCCCCTAAGGAGGCATATAACAAATTTATTTCATATTGCTTGCTCCAACAAAATATAAAGAAATCGCAGATGGAATTATCAGAAGAAAACTCAACAAAAGTCAATTTATGATTGTTATATGATTTTAACCAATGTAAATAAGGAAATTCAAATCATTTAATAAAATTTGATATATTGCCTATTCTCATTTGCATAACCAAGTTTTCAATGATGGCACCTAAAACGTATTATATTAAGTTTTATTTTGTACTTGGACCTTATTCCAGAAATCATCATATCTTTCCTATCATAAATGAGGCTTCCATCCAACTCCACCTTGGCAGGCATATAACAAATTTAGTTCATTTTACTTGGTTCCAAAAAACCTTAAAAAATGACAAATAAAATTATTAGAAAATATCAGTAAAAGTCAATTGGTGATGCTTAATTCCTGCATGTTTTTAACCTTTCTTAATCTAATAGAGAACATCTGTATACAAGATTAGTGAGTACCATATTCAATACCACAAGACAGGAAGTTTCTCCTGTCCTTTAAAGGAGCACTTTTAATGCTTCTTGCAAAATTGGTTTCAAGGTCAGGAGTTTCCTGGGCTGTTGCCTATCCATAAATTTCTGTACAGTTCTGTTAAATCTGAATGATAATCTAGCTGGATACACTATTCTTGTTGAGGTATTCACTTAGTTGAGTTTTTGTACTATATCTTTCCATATTCTTCTGGCTTGTAGAGATTCATTTGATAGATCTGCTATATATGTTATGGATTTCCTGTGTACGTAAATTCTATTTTGATCTGGCTGCTTTCAATATTCTGTCTCTATCTTTAGATTTTGTCATTTTGAGTATAAATGGATCTTTTAGTTTTCCTAAAAGGGTTTATTTTCACTGCAACTCGAGGCCTGTTGGAAGTTGGTGCCTGTAACTCTCAACTCTGGGAAGTTCTTATCAGTGATTTTATTAACTATTATTTCTTCACATATGCCCTTTTATTCTTTAGGTACTCCAATGGTTCTCACATTGTTTCTCTTGAATTCAACCCATATTTCTGAAGTATACTGTCCATTCCACCTTCTGTTGTTTCCTAATGGTTTCCTCCTTCTCATCTAAGGGCTCCTCAATCTTTTGCTCATCTTCTATTATTCAGCTGTTCAGAGCTTCTATTGAATTTTTTTATATATAGCCTCCCTTGTTCTTCATTTTTTTATTTCTAACTGTAATAACTTTCATTTCAACTCTCATACTTTCTTGTGCTTTGCTGATTATCTGTGCTATCATTTTTCTGAGCTTATTCCTCCTGTTGGACTTTTACCTTCCCATTGGAAGAATCCCAGTGATATCAGTAAGAGGTGAGCCTCACCTGGGATGGTAGAGCAACAAGCAGGTCAACTGAACTAAACTTTTTAAAAATATCCGGATATTTTATTTTATGGCTGTGATTTAGATAAATGAAGAAAATATGCCTGGGTTATCATTCCATAGCTTTTATAGGAAACATATTTTTTTGTATAAAAAATTTAGACAGATATGGAACAGAGAGATTACTGTGTAGGGTGCTTGCTTTGCATACAGTTGACCTAGATTCAATGTGTGGTATTTCATATAGTCCCCATATTGCTAAAAGTGATTCTTGGGTGCAGAGTCAGTATTAAGCCCTGAAAGTCACCAGGGCTGCTCCCTGAACCACCCACCCCAAAAAAGGTTTAAAAAATGGATTTTTCTCTGCATTAGAAACATCAGTACACAGAAAATGTTAGTAACTTTCTAACATTACCAAACTCATGCTTCATAGTTTGAGGAGAGCTGAGAATGACATGGTCCACAACTGCTGAAGTGGTTAAGAAAATCTGAAGAACATGAAGCTCTGTATTGCTCACTTATTTTCTGACTTTCCTCTTTCTTCTAAATTTCAATCACTTGAACCAAAAACCTAAAGTAGAGACTAATTAAGCTCTCAAAAGTCAGCAAGTATGAATAAAAGGAAGTCAGAGGGAAGGAGCCAGAAAGGCGCTGAGATAATGATCTCTCTTTCTTCTCATGAGAGGGCTAATCCCATGAAACCATATGTCAAGGACCTCATATTCCAAGTGAGAAATGAGAGAATTTCTCCTAACACATGGCAAAAAAAAATAAGCCTGAATTTACTTCCCTCAAGCCAAGAGCACAAATGAAAAAAATTACCGCCTAGTTAAGAAATGGATGAAGAAATGGTGGATGTTTTTGCTGCTGATGGAAATAGCCCAAACTTCTTAGACTGATTAATTCAATATCAGCTACAAAAGTGGTATTTCACTTGCTGGAATAAAAAAATGACACTTCGATGTAAAAGAAAACTTTAACTCAGCAAAATGCTACATGGATTAGTTCTGATGTTTGGTAATAATTTGACTTTATTCTTAAATAAAAATGGCATTGAAAATATGAATTAAGTACTTCAAGAGTATCACACCAATTCTCAGTATTTCATTATTTTTTTATTTTTTTGCCTCTCAGATCATATAAACAGCTCTAACTACTAATATTCTTTCTATTTTCAAATGGAAATACTATTATTGCTTAATACTAAGACTATGTTTTTTTGCATTTACATTGTTCTTAAAATTATCTGCCTTAAAACTTTATCCAAGTTAACATTTTATGATTGAAAAATGGCCTTGAAATCTTGCACAAATTTATTAACAAGTGCTACAATATTTCAGAATAAAGAATATACAGTAATACAAATAAATGTTGAAGGGTATATGTGTCTTTACATGTCTATCCATAGTAGATTTGAATCAGTTAGTTTATGTTTACATAACTTTTCTCAGTTTACAGTCACTTACTTGCATGCCCCAAGCAGGAAATGTATCAGATTAAAAGAGTAGAGAAATATGCAGAGTTCCTTATTTTACCATAGAGGAAATGGAAACGAGACTGAATATTAGGCTGAAGGGACAGTACAGAGGTGTGAACATTTTCTTCAAGCAGCCAACCCAACTTGGTCACCAATGAGCACTGCACTAGGACTAAGTCTTAAGTCCAGTGTGGTTAACAAATACAAAACAATATATGGAATTATGTCTTAAATAATTCTAAAACATGAAAAAAAATATTTTCTGTTGAACTTTTCTTTGTGAGCTAGGGGAGAGGGCCTGCAAGGAGAAAGCAATGTTTACAGACACCTGTCCACTGGGCTGGACATGTCAATACTAAGACCACGGATACAGGGCTGCTCAGATCTTGTAGTGCCCAAGATCACTGGGACCATTTCAGTAGTACTCAAAGATCCCCAGTGATACTTAAGAAAAATATCCAATGATGCTTAGGGACATGTGTGGTGCGCTGGATCAAATAGAGATCCTGGTCTCATTGCAACTCAGACCTCCGATCAAAATCTCAAAATGAAAAACCCAGAAGGATGATTACTATTTACAATTATCCAATGTCAACATTTTGAAAAAAAGATAAAATCATGCAATTTCCTGCAACTTGGATGGGACTGGCAAGTGTCATGTTAAGCGAAATGAATCAGAGGAAAAAGGACAAATCCCGGATGATCTCACTCATCTGTGATATAAAGAGAGACAATACAAGGAAATAGGCAATGACAAACCTTTGGCCTTGGATTATAAGACTCAGATTAACCAGCAGTTGGAAAAGGGATGGGGGGGAGGAAGGGGCGCACCAGAGGTGATATGAGGACATTTGTGGGTGTAGTGAGGTGCAGAAATTTTGCACATCAATGCTATAAACATCAACACTATTGTAAGCACTTTAAGCAGAAATGTTTAAAAAAAAAACCCTTTTTTAAAAGAAAACATTTGGATTTAGCTCAACAGACTGAGACCAGAGCTGAAGTACACTGGGTAAGATGTTTGACTTGCACCCAGCTGTCCTACATTCAATCCCAGGCACCACATATGGTCCCCTGAGTCTTACTTGAGTGATCCTTGAGTTCAGAACAAGGAGTAAGCCCTGAGAATCAAGCCCTGAGTGTGGCCCCCCAAAATAAAATTATAATAGTAAATAAAAAGAAAATAAACAGTTATCAGTAGAAATAATTTTTTTGTAAAGGATTAAGATAACACTAACTTCAAGTATTTCTCAATATTCATTATATACATGCTGGAATTTTCTAGATTTGAACCCAGAAATTTCAGTTCTTTGTTTATTTGTTTTTCATTTCTATACCACTTTTAATTGAGAGTAGTGATTATTAAAATTAATTTTAAGACATAAAATTATAGAGAAATTTAAATACTGCCTCATGAAGTAATACATTTTGAAAGATTTTTATTTTTTATTTAACTTTTCTTACTTTAAAACCTTTTTGGGTCACACCCAGGGATGTTCAGGGATTATGCCTGGTTTTGCATTCAGAAATTACTCCTGGGAATGCTCAGGGACCATGTGAACTTGGGTCAGTCGCATGCAAAGCAAACACCCTACCTTCTGTACTATTGTTCCAACCCCACATTTGACTTCTTAATCAGACCTTTTAAATAGAAAAGTGAACAAAGGTTGTTATTAAAATTTTTCTGAAACAAAACTATTTTATTTAGATTTTTATTTTAGGGTCTGGAGAGATAATGAAGTAGGTCAGGTGCTTACCACATTTGCTAGTTCAGTCCTAAGCATCACTAGAAATAACCCATGACCAGAGAACTAGAATAAGCCACTAAGTACTGCTGGTTGTGACCCCAACAAACAAACTTTTAAAAAGTTGTTTAAATTTGTGACAACATTTTCTAAAAATACATATAAGCAGTAAAAATAATTTCTACATGAATATACACAAAATGGAAAACTATTATAAGAATCACTGTATCACTGTATTCCCGTTCATCATCGATTTGCTCAAGCGGGCACCAGTAACATCTCCATATGTCCTGTCTCATGCTAGTAGAGCCCAAGGGCATCTGCTTGCTCCAGGAACATAAAGAGCCTCAATCCATTCCATCAAGTCATGGGAATGAAGTCAAAAATTGTTACTGGTATTTGGCATATCAAATACGACACGGGTAGCTTGCCAGGCTCTGCCGTGCGGGTGGCATGCTCTTATAGTCACCTCTAAATCCAGCATTTATTGATGAACTGTGCAGCCGCGGCTGTGATAGGCTGGTCTGCTGGGTGGAGTTCTGACAAGAGGAAGTCCGGATGAGGAAAATGGAGGCCCTCATGGAGTGGGGGTCATCTGGCTTGTTGCAAGGCTCTGCTGGGGTGGCGGGCCAGGGCTAGAACCCGCCATCCCTCCTGGGCGCCTCGTGACAGTACTGAATATTATTACAGTACTATGTATTACTGTAGATGCACAAATCTAATAACATGCTCATGTTTAAAGAGAACAAATTGACGTTAACTGTAAAATGGGCTATATCTTACTTTCTTATTTATATGCAAACAAGAAAAAAACAAACGAAGCAAGAAATTTTTCCCTACCTTTTATCAGACGATCTGAGTTTCGAAGGTGGAAAAACAATTGTAAACTATGATTAGTGTCTTATTTATATCATTTATGTAGATTTGGTTTCTGCTAAAGCAACATTATAAGAATAATAAATTTAAAATACTTTCTAAAGCAACATTTTTTAGATTGAATCTTATTCTCAAGGAAGCAATAAAAATTCCTAGACAATTTTGGTTAGCATAAAAAATAAAAACGCAGTAGAGTTTATTAATGACTACAAAATTCAGTTAAAACTATTTTAGAAACCCTCAGATATGGTGTTTAAATGAAATAATAGTTGAAAGGAAAAAGAAGCAAAATGTCCATGTCATAAATGAATCATGAGTTATTGACAGGACATATTTAAAAGCAGAATTTGGATAAACACAGACTGTAATGGCACACAGAATCTGCAGAAAGTAAAAAATAGCAGTTGTTCCAAGAGGGCAACTTGACTCTTACCTATGGATGGTATCTCATGGAAAGGAACTGGAAGGGAAGAAAATATGTTTCCAAACTTGACATTGGAAAAATTGTTCTCAATGAGAATGATTTCTCATGGGATAAAGAAAAATCAAATAGCATCAGGATTCTACCAGTTCCTTGGGTGTTTTTGCTGAGCAGGAGGAGTGAGGCTCCTTCTGGGATCTAGCTGAACATACAACAGAATGCATAGAACCATGAGTTTGAAATGAGGTAGAGCAATGGCTACAGTGCCCAGGTCTTGATTGAGTTGTTTTCATGAAAAGCCTCTGAATGACCTGGAGATAGTGATGGTGGTTGTTAAGGGGCTCTGTTCTCTAGAACCACAAGGAAATATTTTAAAAAATGTTTTCCTTGTAGTTTCACTTATTGGTTCAACATAAATAGCTCTTCTGTTTTGGTCATATTTCAAAATAGTTCTAGATAGTGGCTAAATTATTTGGGGCCAGAGCAATAGTACAACAGGCAGGATGTTTGCCTTGCACATGGCTGACTCGGGTTCCATTTCCCACATCCCATATGGTACCCTGGGCACTGCCAGGAGTAATTCCCTGTGTGCAGAGCCAGGAATAAACCTTGAGCATTGCTGGGTGTAACCAAAAAGCAATACATATATAAATACATAAATAATTTAATTTACATTAGATTATATTAGATTACTTTTATTGTTTGTGGGAAAGGTGTCTCCTAATCAGTGCTCAAGGGACCCAGCAGTCACTCCAGGTGGTACTGGTCTAACTGAACTATGCTACATCCAGGCCATATCTTCCCTATCAAGCCCAATATTTGCAACTCTTCTGTATTTATTTGGCTCAAATTGACTTTTGTATTTTCACTATTTCAGAACAACGGTAAAGTTCCTTAAGTTTTTCAGAAGGTATATTCTAACAACATATTAGCTTTGCAGTTAGAATTAGAAAAAAAAATGTGTCTTCCTCGTATTTCAATAAAATGAAATGAGCATATTATTTCTTTAAATGAAAGAAAGACATTTATTTGACAGAAAGGTCAATATTTATTTTATAATATTAAAACTTCAATTAATGGTATGCAGATACAGTGAAAGAGGAGTGAACAATCTTACTAATTCAGTGGATGTGTAATTGCAGCAAGAGTCAATATTTAGAAAATGTATGTTGAATTAGTTTAATTTGTCCAGCTCTCTTAGTATATTTTATTGAAAACTTTTGTCTTTTATTTTAAAATATGAGTAAACTTCTTAAAAGTCCAATTCTCTTGGGGCTGGAGTAACAGTAAAGAGGGTAGGAAATTAACTGGGGTTCAATCCTCAGCACCAATAAGCTTCCCGCACTGCCTGGAGTTATCCCTAAGCACAGAGTCAAGAGTAAGCAAGCCCTGAACACTGAAGGGTATGCTCCCCCTCCAAAAAAAAAACATAAAATCAAATTATTTTTATACTTTACTATATTTATTTAAACTAAATGAAAATTTTAACAGTATTTAAAGAGACAACTCCAAGACAGAGATCAAGTAATGTTAGAAGAGCAGACCAGTTCCTCAAAACATTACTTACTGTATATATAAAGATATATAAAAATCATTCTTCTATATAATTATTTCTAGCCATATTCCTTCTCAATAATAAGTTTGGGTATTTTATTATTGTCTGAATTTTCCGAACAATAATATTTACCAGAGATAAAATAAAAATATTTTGACAAAGTCTAGGAATATGTCTAGTACTATATATAATCTCATGTCATATAGAAACAGTGAAGGAATTTTTCTAGTTCACTAGTAGGACTGTCTTAATCTATTTTATTCATATTCTCAAAACAAGAGGAGATTTCAGGGAGAAAAAATAACATGTCTAACAATCTATTTTGGAGTTCATTTTGGTTAGATAATTCTATTCAGTGCCAGGGAATCACAAAACTTTCCAGTTTCTTTTCTCTTTTCTTTCTTTTTTATTTTTAGGTTCAGTTTATTCTTATCCCCTAAGCCAGATTAATTTGTCTGTCCTGAGTGATTTATTGCTGTGCTCAGAAGTAAATATCCTGTACCACATCGCGTTTCTTGATATGTACTGTGTGTGGTCCCCTTGAATTCATCTAAGACATGTATAGGCAGTGATGGAGTAAAAACACATTCTCTCACACTCCACCTTTCTTTATCACAAAAAATATTTCTAAGTTAGTGCTTATTCCTAAAGTAGTTCAGCTGCAAAGCAGAAAAAATTCAATGTGTTACAAAAACATAAGCATTAATGGAACTTTATAAACTCTTTAATAGCTTTTACCTAGAAACTTTCCTTCTGCATGTGGTTAGATATCTGAAGAGCTGATAATCTGAGAGCAATTCACCCACTGTTCTTTTATATTTTTATTCTCTTAGCATTCATTTCGCCACCCTATGGACGTTCAATGGCAACCCACTAGGTATTTTAAACTCATGATCAGAATTAAATCTTATGTAAATATTTTAACCAGCAAAATATTTCAAATTATATTAATGTCTATGTAGCCCCTGGGGCCATAAAACTAAAAAAGGACAGGATTGTAAGGATTTAGGATTGAATGATTGGAGGAAAAGATCAGGACTTATAGCTTGCCATTAAATTGTTGCTCATCTCAGAATAGAGTAGGACCAGGGCATGTAGAAGTACTTTCCAGTACTAGTAGGAGTGAAGTACTAGTAGAAGTACTTTACCAGTACTTCTTTTTAAAGTACTAGTACTTGTTTTTAAAGTACTGGTACTTTACTAGTACTTTTCCAGTACTAGTAGAAGTACTTTCCAGTACTAGTACTAGTACTAGTAGGAGTGAATATAACTATTGTGGAGATTGAGCTGAATCAGTTTCTTTCCACAGAAAAACTTATTATTAAATAAGAAATGCAACAACAGCAGGAAATCTGTGAAATTACTATTAGAAAACCATCATTTGGGAAAAAATTGCAATTTGGAATTTTTTAAAAATGTACTACCCAACTTTCTTATTGACTTACTGTCAGGAAGATCATTTTTTAATAAAATATCAGAAATATACATTTAAACATTTCAGTTATTATAACTTAATCAAAATGGACAATTGAAAAATTTTTTCCTGGGCCTAGAAATCCTTTAAAGGTGAAAAATCATATTTATTAGCTATCCACAAAGATCATTTTGAACCTTAAAAATCTCAAGGCTCCAATTCATTGGTCTATAGAGATGATTTTCATCCAGCTTCCAAGAAACCACATGCAGCAAAAGAACAGGATAGTAAATTATGCTACCAGATGGATGTTCCATAGGAAAGGGAGCTTTTTGGCAATGAAATTTGATGAAAGGGAGTTATATAAGCCTAAGCTTTATATTAAATGTGTATCCTAAAATCCTCAGAGATTGAGACAAATGCAAGATTCACCTTAGACTGTTGATAAAGGATCGATTAATCACAATGAGGTGAAGCAGAGTCATAAAATATCAGAAAGCTAAGGTAGATATGAATATTCAAGGGAAGATGTAAAGCAAATTGAGGACAAAGAACTCAAAGACACAATCAGCTGTTAAAGGTCTAATCAGATTATTTTCTTAGAGCAAATGTCCAGTGGAAGCAAGAGGAATCAACAGAATCAGATCTTTTGTGATAAGGAGAATAGAGCATTGCAATGGACACAGAAGGCTATCAATTGATGATGGGGGGTGGGTGAGGGGAGACTAGTTAAGTAATGTAATCTTATTGTATTTGAAGTTACTAGTCCTGAAGCTAAACCGAATGATCACTTCTTTATTGCTATGTATATAGACTAGCCAATCTCTCTTTGGAAATACCTTCTATTGAGAATTAGATAAGAAGGTCTAACAAAATGCCTACTAGATGAAAGAGAGTTCCATAGGATCTTTTTTACAATAAACTAACATCTGTTGTTTAAACTCTGCAAGAGCCTTATTAAATTTGAATTTTGTCTTGAGTCTTTGAAAATAATCCAAATTTTATTATCTTGACTTTATAGATGAGTCTTTGCTCAATCAATCAGTACACTGTGAGGCAAGCATAGTGTACTAATCAAATATCCATATGCTGACTGTTTATTTTTCTAGACCACCCTGCAGAGAATTTGGACTCCTGTGTCCTGTTGTGGCCAACTGACTGTGATCAGAAGTGATGGATGTTATTTTGTGTCAGGGCAGGTAGTGATCCTCCTCAATCTCTCTTCCTCTGCTTCCAGGACTCAATGGCTTTGCATTTGAGATATCCAACCTTTACAGTGATCATTACAAACTCAGGAAATAAAGCTTTTCTACATAAGGCACTGGAGATCAGGATTTGTGCTATAACTCCGTGTTAAGTATCCAGACTAATGTCAAAATCAGTACTTAAAATTAGTTGCTTCTGGGACCAGAGTATAGGAAAGCAGGGTGTTTGCCTTGCATGCAGCCAACCTGCATTAATCCTCCACATCTCATATAGTCCCCTGAGCTCCACCAGATGTGATCGATGTGATCCCAAAAGCGCAAAGCTAGGAATAAGTCTGTGCACTGCCAGTTGTGGCCAAAAAAATTTTTATTGAATGCTTTTACAATAAAATATAAATGTACACTATATGGTTACAATTCAAATGTGGTAGCAAGGATATTATAATTTGAAAATGAAATGATAATGCCTTTAGGCTCTGGTGGTCGTACAGAAGGTGAGCCATCTATTAACTGACTTTTCCCATTTTGGGGAACATTTGGAAAGTGGATATCTATTTTGTGAGTTAGTTAATAATGGTGACATATGACATGTGTTTTATAGAGTTGATTAGAGGAAAAGTGTTAACAGCTAGCAAGTAAAACTTAAAAAAAAATAGATGATCCTCAGAAACCTAGGAAGTGGATAACCTGGAAACCAAGTGCTTATATACTCTAGGCAAGAAAACAAAGGAGCCAATGAATGAATATAAATTCAAGGCAGGAGAGAGGACCATGGTATTAAAATGGTTTGAAACAATAAAATTCATGTAGAGCTTTCATTGCCTGGTAAGTGACTTAGTTCAAGTTGAATAAAATGCCTCAAGGTAAAAAAATCTCTATAAGATGTGGGATTTTACTTTCCTCTTCAGCTATTTTCTGTTCTATTTTAAGCAATCCTCAAAAACAGAGCCAAAGACTACAAGCAAGTGATTTATTTGGGAAGATATTGGAGAGAATAGGGATGAGAAATTAGGCAAAGAACACCAAAAGAAAGAAAAGGTTTCTCAGAATCAGTCACTATTATAGAAAAATAATCATAGAAAATATAACCTTCGGAGGAGATTGGCATAATTTATCTCATTATGATGTACACAGATTATAGATAGTAGATTAATATGTACCTAGATTATAGAAATAAATCAATTATTTATTTTACATCAATAACACTCTAGGTGCTTGTATGAGTACTGAACAGTCTGTGAGATGTCATATGTTATCACATCAAAGGGACTATACGGAAAGCAAAATATACTTGACATTAGTCTGTAAAAAGTCACTGTGGTCTACAGGAAGTGGGTAAAGCATGTATGAACTCACTTTACTGCAGTGATGATACAATATGATCTAAACTGTTCCAACGAGTAAAGGCTACGTATTCCACATACATGTCACATCAATTCAATCTCAAGCTCTGCAAGGTCTCTGTAGTTCTAAATACAGGGCTGGAGACCTGAGAGCACAACAGGGTATAAGAGTGGTGGCCCTCAAACTTGGCCAGGCCTTGTAGTCTTCAGCACCACAGGGCCCAAAGAAACTTTGCATCCTCAGCCTCTAGCATATATTATACAACCTGCTTGACAGAGTATCAAAGGGGGTGGCCCCAATGATTTTAAGCTCTGTTTGGGAGACCCCCTCCAAAGCAAAATTTAATGTTAGTTCAGTTGAAGTAAGAGAAGCTGGCTTGTTAGAAAAGAAAAAATGAGTTGTGGAAGGAGATTAACAACCATATTTCAAAGAAAAAAAAATTTTGCATGCATACTGATCCATAAAACAGATGATGAAAATAAATCAGAACCCCAAGTATCATGGGGTCAGGGAGGATATTATTACTTTTGCCAAAGAAATCACAAGCCTTAAACTCACTAGCTAGATTGATAACTACATCATTGCATTCTTGACACCTTAATCCTTCAGTAGAACTCACCAATCCCCATTGGTTTATTTAAACTAAAATTAGAGAAACAACCCCAATTAGTTTACTCAGGAAAAGTACACATAAAAAGTTTAGCAAAGAACTTCCAGTTCCTCCTGAGGGACAGAGAAAAATTATGTAGCCTGCATAGCTGACTATCACCCAAAGTCAGATGATAGAACTAGTTCAATAGATATTATATTTCTAGTACCCTCAACTGGTATTGAAATGTGGAAAAATGGTGAAAACTGCTTAGCCAGCCCTCAAATACCAAAGAAATTAAAGCTTCCATCACTTTACAACAGGCCTAAATCTTTTGATTCACTGCCTCCCTCTTCAGAATCTTATCTATATCATAACTGAAGAGATAGGCTAGAAACACAAGTTAATGGTTTCCCCAGAGAGAAGCAGGGAAAAACAGCTTGGTTAATTTCCCAAGACCACAAGAATCCAAAATGCTCAGTATGGGAATGCCAAAGAAATGACCAATTTCTAAGTCAGGCATACACACACACACACACACACATACACACACACATATATATACATATATATATATATATATATATATATATATATATATATATATATACCATTACCACATACTATATCTGGGAAGAAACAAACAATAAATATCTGCAGGGAAAATGAGATAAAGTATAACAAGGATTGAAGCATTTGGTTATCATTATTTACACAGCATCATTTTAAAAGATTCCAAAGTGATTGGATTGTATAGGGCCACCATATATGTATTACCCGAGTTCAACAGTTTTTATTTCAGTCCTATACGGTTCAATAGCATTCAAAGGCAGAGAGAGCAATGAGCATGCTCAATGGATGTGCTCAGCCCCAACCTTTCAATCAAGTGAGCTCAGAGCTCAATAGGGTATTGGAAAAGACACAGACTAAGCCTCCACTATCAAAGTGAAATGAGGAATAAAAAGCAATTTTTCTTACACTCTCTGAAAAGTGGGCATTTTGCCTGGGTTATTTAGGTCACTGTTTTAGCTCTTGGATTCATTTTGTCCATGGTGAACTGCCCTCTTAATTCCAGTTGCACAACCCAGAAATATGCTCCAGGTAACAACAGCCTCATTCTTAACCTTTAACTATGCTAAAAAGATTATGATTTTGGGGTCATATGGAACCTGGCTAGATTTGAAAGAACAAGACACAGCTCTATTCACAATAGCCAGAAACTAGAAACAACCTAAATGCCTGGGAACAAAAGACTGGCTAAAGAAACTATGGTACATCTATACAATGGAATACTATTCAGTTATCAGAAAATATGAAGTCATGAAATTTACCTGCAAATGGATGGACATGGAGATTATCATGCTGTGTGAAATTAGTAGAAGGAAAAGACATAGAATGCAGACATAAAATGACTGCATTTGTTAATGGGATACAAATATATGCCAGTGTTCTACAATTTGTGGGAAATAGTAATGACAGACTAGAACTGAGCATTGAATGTACACAAAGGGATTTACATGATAATCCCTAAATGTCTGCAAGGCAAGCCACAATATATAAGACGGTGAGCAACTAAGCAAGAGAGAGAGAGAGAGAAGAAAAAGAAAAGTATCTTCTATGGAGGCAGGCTATGGGAGGGTGGAGGGCATTTGGGGCCATTAGTGTGGGAATAGGGCATTGGTGGAGGGATGGGTGCTGAAACAATGTGCAACTGAAACCTAATCATGAACATTTTTGTCATTGTATATAGCACAGTGGTGCAATAAAAGATTTAAAAATAAATTACTTGATCACTTGACATCCCGTTATTCGTTGATTTGCTCGAGCGGGCGCCAATAGTATTTCCATTTGATCCTATCACATGCCAGTGTAGCCCAATGGCATCTGGCTGCCTCGGGAATACAAAGAGCCTCAAACCGTTCGTTCAGGGTCTTGACAAAGAAGTCTGACCATCTTGTAGGTGGCGGCCACGTGATCTTTTGACATCCCATGGGATCCAGTCGGTAACGGCTCTAGTCCAGTGATCGTCTCCAAATCACATTACATGTCCAGCCCATCTGATTTTCGATGCCTTGGCAAAGCGAGACAGCGTCCCTGACTCTGGAGCAGCGACGGAGGTTAGAATTCTGGATTCCTTCTCTCACTTGAGTGAGGCGTGATATTCCAAGCTTAGCTCTTTCAATTCCTCTTTGGAAGACTCGAATAGCATTCTCATCCTGCTTTCACAGGACCGAGGTCTCTGAGGCATATGTTAATGCAGGGAGAACACTGGAGTTGAAGGGATGTGCCTGGAGCTGGAGATTCTTTGTCTTTTTAGCTATTTCTTCGATGCTTTTGAAGGCATTCCATGCTTTCAAAAATAGGTAAATAAAAATAAATAAATAAATTATAATAAGAATGGATGGGTATGGAGCATATCATGCTGAGTGAAATGAGTCAGAAGAAGAACACACATAGAATGATGCCACTCATTTATGGTATATAGAAATATGTAGTATGAGATTACTACCCAAAGACAGTAGAAACAAGGGCCAAGAGGACTGGACCATGGTTGGAAGCCTGCCACAAGTTCGGGGTGGGGGGTAGAGAGGGCTGGGACAGTTACAATAGAGTGAGATCACTATGACGATAGTTAGAAATGATCACTCTGAGCAAGAACAGAATGATGAAAGTAGTAAAGGCACAGATGTATTGCAGATCATAATGTCCAAAAGGAAAGAGGGAGTGTGAGAGCTAGAGAGAGAGAGAGAGAAAAGAAGAGTGCTACCATAGAGGAAGGCTGGGGAGTTGGGGGTCATGGGAGAGAAATTGGGACATTAGTGGTGGGGAACATACACTTACGAAGGGACAAATGTTACAACATTTTATGACTGAAACCCAGTCATGATCAATTTTTAACTGTATATCTCATCGAAGGAGTCGTGTCTGTATTTTGTTGTTCTGAAAGAACAGTGACGATAGGATTTTCTGGAGAAATTCTATTGCATTACTCCATGAAACGTTATCGATGCTTCACACGCTTCACACACACACACACACACACACATACACAGAGAAGTGCATGTTGGTGTGTCTGTACAATGCATGTGAACGAACAGACACTGCGTCGTAAGTTTACAGAGAGCGAACTGTTGCCAGCGACTTTTTTTTGGTTTGTTTGTTTGTTTGTTTGTTTTTTGGGTCACACCCGCGATGCTCAGCGGTTATTCCTGGCTCTGCACTCAGGAATTACTCCTGACGGTGCTCGGGAACCATATGGGATGCCGGGATCGAACCCAGGCCAACACAGGCCGCCCCGCGTGCAAGGCAAACTCCCTACCCTCTGGGCTATCGCTCCGGCCCCAAGGAGACTTTGTTTCTTGTTGTGTGTGACTGTGTGTGGCGTCCATGGAGCACTCGTGAATGGCGGATATCACAACCATGGAGAGACATTGCAATACGGGAAGAGAAAGAGGGCGTGGCTCATTGGTTCATGTCTTCTGCTTGTTCTTTAAGTCAAAATTGTGTGACTTATACTGATCTAGAAAATCCATGGACAGAGCCAAGGGTGGCTCTGCTAAACCGTGTATGACTGTTCAGCTCTGGTCTCCCCAGAATTTCGCTGGGTGACGAGGTAGGTACAGAGGGAAGCAGTCAACTCCCTCCTGAGGCTGCCACTCGCTCCCCGTTGTCACCAGTACAGTGAGCAAATCATGTCATGCTTGACTCAGCCTAAAGGAAAGAGAGAAAGCTTGGATGAAAAGACCTGCAGTCAGAGCGTCTGTGCACTTCATCCCTGCCAACAATCCAAGAATAGAAGAATACTGATCCTTTCAGTTCATGTGAATTAGCTGTTGTGCTCTTGAGCCCTTGAGGGAAATACCCTTTGGTATACATCTCTTCTTCTCTTTTTCTGTATCTTGTTCTAAATATATTACATATATATGGGTAAACCGAAGATCTTAGGGAAAACCAACTTATGTGAACAGGGGAAAAAGTTACAGGAAATTGCAATCATATATATATATATATATATATATATATATATATATATATATATATTCAATCATACACACACATATATGATTACAGATACTCAAATACATGGGGCTGAGCTGCTACCAGCTCTCCCTTTGTTCAGCTGATCATGAAATGCCCAGGAGGGAAGACAGGTTCTAGCCCTGGCCTGCCATACCAATAGAGCCTTGCAAGAAATCAGAGGAACACCCATCCTATGAGGGCAGTCATTTTCAAAATCTGGACTCTACAGCTCATCAGAGATCCACCCAAGAGAAAAGCCAAAATTTCTCCATTGCAATTCATTAGTAAATGCATGAGATGAGAGTCTACTACTGAGAGTATACCACCCTCACAGCAGAGCCTGGCAAGCTACTCGTTTCATATTTGATATGCCCAAACCAGTAACAATTATAGACCTCATTCCTGAGACCTGAAGGAATGGTTTGAGGCTCTTCGTGTTCCTGGAGCAAGCAGATGATCTTGGGCTACACTAGCATGTGACAGTACTGGATGTATAGAGATGTTACTGGTGCCCACTTGAGCAAATCGATGAACGGGAAGACAAGTGAAGTGATACAAGTGATATCTCATGGTGGTTCAATATAAAATGTAATTTAAAAAATGAAGAAAACAACCTTTTGTTTTTTTAATAAGTATTTTATTATACCACCGTGAGATATACAATTACAAAGATGTTCATATTTGGGGTTTGGTCATACAGTGTTCCAGCACCCATCCCTCCACCAGTGCCCATCTCCCACCACCAATGTCCCCGGTTCCCTACCCCTCCCCAGCCCGCCTCCATGGCAGGTTCTTTATTTCTTTCCCTTTCTCTCTATCCCTTTCTCTTTTTCTTCCCTTTCAGATTGCAGATTACAGAACATACATTAAAGAGTTGACATGTGTATCTTTTGCCTGTATTTAATGCTCAGTTCCAGGTTGGTATTAGTACTTTCGACAATTGTTAGCACACTGTTCCATTTTCTGTCTTACCTAGCCTCTGACTCCCACACGTTTGTGATAATTTCCACCTTTGACAAAACCTCCTGATACAGAAAACAACATTTTGGAGAGGGATTATTAATGCCAAATATTCTTGACTTGCTATTTTTTTAAACAGACTGTGTCAAATAAAATGATAAAAAGAGGATCTACTAAGCTTCCAAGCTGAACTGCAATCTTCTCTCCTGATTATGAGAGGGGAAAATGAATTATTTGTAATGATGCCTAGGTCAGTGATGCCATTACAATAGAATGTGTGATTTAGGTTAGTCTCCCTTGTGCCAAGATGATTGCCACATAGTCACCTCCTTCTCTGATTCAGCTTTTGCTCTGTGACTCTCTCAAAGCAACTCTTAATTGACACAATTAAGAGGAAAGATAGATTCAGAGGAGCCAGTGGGAGAATGAAGTTTATGTACTGGGGAGACAGTTTTATGCAATCTGCAGGAATTTTCTTCTGAATATCCCAATTCTCGCCATTAGTGCAAAAGCTAGATTTCATTATGGCAGAAATTGAACAATATTTTTATTACAAATACTGGTTTCATTTGTTTTACTATTATTGTTTTAAAAGAGCATCATTTTAGGTTCTGATTTCTATCAAAGATAGGACAGATGTGACTTAAAAGAACACCATTTTAGGTTCTGATTTCTATCAAACGTAGCACAGATGTGATTTTGGAGCTGCCTCATACTCAGTCATTTCTGCATCGGTTTGCTTTTTCCTCTTATATTTTGTTACTATAATTATAATAAAGCATTTGTCAAAAAAAGTGTGTGAAAAGGCTTTGAACCATATCTACCATGCGAACAATCAACCATAATCAACTATTTAAGGTAAGTACCTTAATACCTATACTATCTCTTCAAGCCCCGAAGCATTTTTAAAATAATTTCCCCATGCTAAGAAATGAAAGTACACCCTGTCATAATGTCTTCTAGTTATGTAGGAGACATATGTCTGTTCCTAATGCATGAACTTAAAGGGACACATATTGGACCCTGCCTTACAATTCATTATTGAAATGTTTATTTACCAAGCAGTCACTTGATCCATCTAGCTTTCCATCTTAACGAAGGAAATGAAAAAGATTTGGTATTAAGTGGCTGTTTTTCACATACAGAGTCAAACAAAAATGGAGATCTGCATCTGTACTTATTTTAGTTCTGTAAGTCTTGCATCTCTTCTTAGGAGATCAGCTCTAGCAAGCCTCTGTTAACTGGGATAATTATACAGTACTCTGAGCAGTGAGCATAATAACACTGTGAGTGTCCAAGGGTTTGAACAATTTGGACTGATTTTGTATAGCATATAATTTATAGTGAAGATTCATAATATCTTCTTTTTTTCTTTTGGTCTTAAGAACAGCTTTCATCCTTCTGCTCTAGATCATTATACACAGAGACACACATTCATAGTTAACTTGATACAGAAACATATAAGCATCTGCAAAGCCAGAATAATGTTACTGATACTTGCACAGTGCTGTCTAGTGCCATTTATGGTTGTGACTGGCTGAGCCCTAGAAGTTAACTAAAACTCCTTCACTTCTAAAACTGTGCTCTGAAAACTACGTGTAAAAAGGACATCAAGACATTAATATGAATTTTAATGAATTAGAAAATATAAGAAAATTGTCCAAAGTGTTGGAAGCAAAAGATTCTCATATAAAGAAATGAAATAAGGCTAGACTAGTTATATACAAGTTGTGATTTTCTTATGTAAAATAAGTTAAAACAAGATACTTGTCACTTGTCAATTGTCTTCTCATTGTTCATCTATTTGCTCGAGTGGGTACCAGGAACATCTTCACTCATTGGGAATGACATTCATTATTGTTACTGTTTTGGACATATCAAATAAACCATGGGTAGCTTGCCAGACTCTGCCGTGGCTCTGGGTTCATCCCAGGGGGCCCAGTCTTTTTTATGTCAGAACATCAACCACCCACGACCCACAGGGCAGAGTCCTGGGTGTAGACAAGCCTGTCTCCTGTCCAGCTGGCCACTGAAGCCACACCAGCAACACCTCGAGGGAAGGGAAAATAAGATAAACGTTTGTTTATTTGTTTAGGACTAATCTCAGCAATGTTCATGGTGCTACTCCCACTTCTGTGCTGGGTATCATTTCCGGTGGCACTCAGGAGACCATGCCTTGCTGGGAATTAAACCTAGGTTTCCACACAAAGTATATGTTCAATTCTTTGAACTCCCTCTCTCCAGTTCCACAAATAATTCCTTTTAAAGCACATATCAATAAACTACATCCACTTCCTCAGTCACTCAAAAAATAGCCGTTTGATTTTGAAAAGAGAGAGCAGTCTCTGAGTGGAGACTATATGGCTAAACAGTATGCTTGCAAATCTCTAAAGATTAGTTTTTGGATAAATAGAAGTGATAGTAATTTTAGGAGTAATCAATATTTCGAGAATAAATGGAATTTTTTCTCATCCAGTTAATCAATTTATGTTCATTTTTATTAAGTTATGGTGCTCAAAGAAATTCAAGTCACAGAGAAAGCATATCGTGCAGATAAAAATATGAAGAAGAATATTATTCTGCTTGAAATTAATTTACTAAATCACTGCAATGAGCTATAGTGGCTTATTTCACTTTCTAATAAAAAATAAATATTCAGTAATTTAGGTTCCTTGTCACAATTATAGACTCATTCCTGAATGGATTGAGGCTCTTTATGTTCCTGGAGCAAGCAGATGCCTTGGGCTCTACTAGCATGAGACAGGACATATGGAGATGTTACTGGGCCCACTCGAGCAAATCGATGATGAACGGGAAGACAGTGATACAGTGATACAGTGATCATAAACTTACTTAATATTAATGACTATTTTTGCTGAATTTTGTGCTAAAATTTCAATCGTTTGAAATGTTCAGGTAGTTACTTTCTAAATCTAAAACAAAAATTGGAAAAAATGAATATAAATAAGCTTAAAAATTATAATAATTTTTTCTAATGAATTCAGAGATTGAAAGAATTAAAGTGCCCGCTCTAGCAAACAGATGATCAACGGGAAGATAGTGAGATAGTGATAGTGAAAGAAAAACATTATATAAAGAGAAAAGAAGTGATGTCAGATAATGGACATGAAAAATTGTACATCAGGTAAAGAATGAGATTACCATATTTTTAATATTTACCCAAAATTTTGAATAAAATGATATAATTTATTTTTATGTAAGTGAATTATTTAATTAATTCTAGTATTAAATTATGTACTCTTGTATCCATAGTTGAACTAATGAAATATTATAATTAAAATACTCAGATCTAATAGCATATTTTTGTGTTTCCATATCTTCGTATCTTCCAATCACTGGCATTTATTTATTCTTCTAAATTAATAAACTTCATTTTTAAAGAAGTTTTAATTTCAAAGCAAAATGGGATAGAAAGAACAGAGTTCTCGTTTTCTTCTGTTCTAATGAATGTTCTTTTTCTTTTATAATCTATATTCCACGTCATAGTAGTATACTTACCACCTACCAACAGTAACAGACACACACATCTTTATCACTCACATCATAATTATACTCTTGCTTGTTTTACTCTCTAAATGTTGACAAATAAACCATGCCATTCTAGTCTCATACAGAAAAGTTTCCATGTTGGTTTTTCTACCTGAATGGCAATTCCATTGTTGAAAGTTGGTGTATTGAAGTTATCTACTATCAACACATCACTTTGTTTGCTTTCTCTTATACCGGGCACATGAATGTTTATAGAATCTAAAAAATATTTTCCAATTGGGCTCTTTTATTATTATAATATGATGACTTCCATCTCCTGTTATACCGTTTATTTAGAATATGTTTTCTGGTTGCTTGCTTTTGTCGGGCCACACTCAGTAGTGCTCAGATGGAGTGCCAGGTTCTGAATCTTATCAATCTCATGCAAGGCAAATGCCCTCCCTGCTACGTTACCTCTCTGGCTCCCTTCAAATATGTTATATTTCATATAATTATATTTGTCCCTTCTTTATTTTGTTTCCCCTTCACATGTAATAGTTTTGTTTTCATAGCCATTTATTCTATAAATCTGATGAGAGTGAGTCTGATGTAGATAGAATCTGCTGGGTTTAAAAAATCTATTTATCCATTCACATCTTGTGGTTGGAGAATTTAGTCCATTTATATCTAAAGTAACCCTTACTAGCTATTAACTATTTTCAATATTTTATTACTGAAATATTTTCAGTATTTAATCTTATTGCTGGATTTAAAAAAAAATTCTTGAAAAAAATCCTTTAAAAGATTCTTTAAAAAAATTTAAGCAAATTTTAAAAAAGTTGTTTTAAAAAAACTATCTGTAGTTATATGCCTAGATTTTTAATTTTTTTCTCTTTTGTGTATCAAATGAAGGTTGTGTATGTGGTTATCTGGAAACTTACTTAAAATATATTTATAATAGTATTTTAATTGATACTTTAGATACATAGTAAAGCTTTGTACTTTCAATTTCCCCACCCCTACATTTTACATTTTATTATATTATTTGTATAATAAAATACAATTTTTATTGTATTAATAATTATTTACAATAATTATTGTAGTGAGTCATTTTCTTCTTCTAATTTTCATACTATTTTAAGTGACTTACCTACCCCACTATAGTATTAACCATATCATCATATTAACTATATTATTATAGTATTAATGATATATTGAGGTTCATTGGAGATATTTATATGTCCCTATGTTCTTCTGCTTATACATGTTTTTTTTACGTAACACAAAAAGATTTCCTTTAGCAATCCTTGGAAGGCCAGATAAGTGACAAAGACCCCCTTCACTATGTTTAATAAGAAAACTGTTTATCTCACCTTCAAGTACAAAGAAAAATTCTCCAAGTAGAATATTCTCAGTTGCCAGTTTTTTTTCTTTCATCACTTTAGATATACTATATCATTCATTTTGGGCTTAGAATTTTTCTGTTGTGCAGTGGGCTCATAGTATTTACAGAGAGGAGGGGCATATCTTTGTACATAAGTGGTTCTTTTTCTTGTATTGCTTTAAGATTCTCTTCTCCTTCATTTTAACAATTAGTCCATTTCTGTCTTCAGTTCTATAATTTGAATTTTTTCTTATTTGAGACTATCTATCGAACTTTCCAGAATCTAGGTTCCTATTTTCTTAAACCCATACTAGAGAACTATTTAACCAACATTTCTTTTTTCTTTTCTTTTCTTTTCTTTTTTTTTTGTTTTTTGCTTTTTGGGTCACACCGGTGATGCTCAGGGGTTTTTCCTTGCTCTACACTCAGGAATTATTCATGGCGGTGCTCAGGGGACCATATGTGATGCCGGAGATCGAACCCGGGCCGGCATGGACCAGCCGCATGCAAGGCAAAAGCCCTACCTGCTGGACTATCGCTCCGCCCTAGCCAACATTTCTTAAATAAGCTTTCTATTTCTGCCTCTTTTTTTCCCAATAGGTCCCTATAATTGATATGCTTTCCCCTGATAATTTTCTGTAAATTCTCAAGTTAATTTTATTCCTTTTAATTATTTTTATCACTTTTTCTACTTTAATTAATTTGTGCCAGCGGCACAAATGATGGCTACTTTGACCGTGAATGTGGAAAGATAGGTCTACAACTTAATCTTAACAAAACAATGTTCATGAAAAATGAACTAGTTCCAGAGGCCCAATTCACTCTCAGCAGAACAAACATCTCTGAATGCAACAGTTATGTGTACCTAGGTCAAGAACTCAACATGATGTACGACCTAAAACCTGAGCTGTGCAGGAGGAAGAGAGCGGCATGCCTTCAAGAGCATTGAAGAAATAGCTAAAAGGACAAAGAACCTCCGACTCTGAGCACATCTCTTCAACTCCACCATTCTTCCTGTATTAACATACTTCTCAGAGACCTGGACCCTACAAAAGTAGGATGAGGACGCTATTAGGGTCTCCCAAAGAAGAATGAAAAAGGCTACGCTTGGACTATCACGCCTCACTCAAGTGAGAGAAGGAATCCGAGTTGTCACCTCTGTTGATGATCGAGAGTCAGGGATGCTGGCATCAAAAAATCAGATGGGCTGGAAATGTAATGCAACTTGGAGACGGCTGCTGGACTAGAGACATTACATACTGGATCCCACGGGACGTCAAAAGATCATGTGGCCACCCACCTACAAGATGGTCAGACTTCTTCAAGACCCTGAATGAACGGTTTGAGGCTCCTTGTATTCCTGGAGCAAGCAGATGCCATTGGGCTACACTGACACATGATAGGGCCAAATGGAAATGTCACTGGTGCCTGCTCAAGCAAATTGATGAATACAGGGATGTAAAGTGATCAAGTCAAGTGATCAATTAACTTCTCTATACTCCCATTATTGAGTTTGTTCTTCCTTCTGCCTGATCTATTCTGCTTTAAAACCTATCCACTCGGAAATAAAACTGAACATTTTGTCTATGATTTTTGTTAGTTTTATCTTATACTTTCTAGTATTATTTGAAATCTCCTTTTGTTCAGGTATCATTCTCCTGTTGTCAGTGAGTATTTTTATGACTCAGAGTGGTGCCTTTAACATAAATGTTCTACACTGTATCAGCTAATCATATTTCTATAGTCTCTCTTGTTATTTTTTCCCTTTTGTACAAGATATTTAAATGTTTATTTTCTTTGGCTGTTTCTATTGGTTTCTATGCAATAAGTAAAGTAGTTAGTTCTCTCAGTCTTCACAGGGTGGGTTTATGTAAGAATATATTTTTTTTCATTAAGCGCAATCCAAGTTCTTAGCTTCCACATAAGCTTTTGTGGTTGTACTAGCCCCTTAGTTATTAACTGATCCCCGTAATAGACAGTACACCAAAACCTATCAGTATTCCAAAGGGAAGAATCTCAATTATCTCCTGCATGCAGTCTGATGGAAGTAATAAAGTTTTCCTGCAGTAGTTCTTTAAGACTTCTGTAAAAATACCCATAGGAATATAAATAATGCCTCTACAAGGAGACATTGAACTCCATAAGTACTTTAAATGATAGTAATTCATTTCAAGTTTTATATTTTTGTTTTTCTAAAGTGATCTGCTTAAGAAGATTTCAATGTTTGAGGTGTCATATTCTTTCTCTTTTTCAATATATCTCCTTCCAAAATTATCGTTGTCTATTTCACATAAACTCATTCAAATGACTGAGATAAAAAAATACTAGCAATACCAATGCTATTGAGGATATAGAACAATGGGAATTCTCATAAACTGTTAATGTAAGTGTTAAATTATATAGTCACTGTGAAAATGGTTTAACAATATCATAAAATATCAGACATGTACTCAACATATACCCTAGAAATTCTACTACCACATATTCTTGTTTTAGTTTTCAAAATTATTTTTGTTTATGCCAGAATGTACAGCTGTGAGGGTGCTTACATTGAATACTTCCCACCCAGGATTGACACCTGGCATAATATGGCCATCAAATACGATATTTGATAATTATCAAATATAATAATTCATTTAATAATTATCAAATATAATAACTTGTATGATACTTGATAACTATTAAATAGCATAATTTGTTACCTGGCATAATATGGTCTTCTAAACCTGGACAAAAGGATCCCAGAGCATAGAGCTAGAAGTAAGCCCTGAACACTTATAAATGGCCCAAAATCTAAAAAAAAATTTTTTTCATTTAAAATCACATAAGAACAGTGACTATAGACAACCACAGAAGCATGCAAATATATTACTCAAACTGTAAAATAAAGTAATTACAATTTGAAGGACATCTAGTATCTATACACTAATTTTATAGATGGTTTTCCTGAAGATTCATTCAAGGGACAGTCTAAGCTCACTATATCATAGCTCAAATAATATTTTTTCTTTTATAGGATATAGGGCAGAAGCAACTATTCTGCTATTTAAGTAAATCTATCACTGTATCAGATGCAGATACACCCGGCAGAACAGATACCAGCTTTCCCGCTTGCGCGGCCGCACTGGCTGCCATGCAATTTACCTCCAAATTAACATAAATATTCTACTTTGAGAGAGCCCCACAAACTGCTGAGTGTATAGCGCCCGCGTAGAGCCTGGCAAGCTGTCCAATGCATATTCGATATGCCAAAACCAGTAACAAAAATGTTTATTTTCCTGACCCAGAAAGAGCCCTTAATATGGCAGCAATAAGAAAGGTGAACAAGCAGTGTCTGATAAAATTTCATGGCCAACCTAGGCTGCCAAAACGAGAAGGACTAAAATGACTGTCTGTTCTTTAATGCATGTACGCTGGCATAAGAAGCATATATGGAGGATCTGATGGCGCAAGTGCAAAAGATCAAGTATGACATCATTGGTCCGACTGAGACAAGGAGGCGCCAGTTGCATAACGCTATATTTGACATGGGAGAAGAATTGTTCCTTGGAACATGCGACGAAAGAGGCATCGGTGGCGTTGGTGTCCTTGTCAACATGAACATGGCGCCAACATTGATTCATTTGAATGCCTAACAAACCGGATAGGATGATTACACTTGAAGAGATGTGGCCCACTGCCAGCAATTTCTATCTTCATTGTCTACACACCAACATCCACATACAAGGAAAATGAAATGAGAAATTCTACATGGAACTGGAGGATTTTTATAAAAAAAGATCACACCTTCTACAAGATCATAGTCGGTGATTTTAATACCAAGATAGAACCGAGAAGATTGGCTGAAGAACTCCACATTGGGACCTATGGCCTAGAATGGAACGAACAGGGTGAGAGACTATCTGAGTTCATCATGTCCACAAAACCATTCATGGGAACTCGCAGTTCCAGAAGGCTAAAGTGAAATGTTGGACATGGGAATCTTGTGGTGGACAGTTCCACAATGAAATTGACCACATCATCTTCAATTGACAGTTTTGCCTGACCGATGTTGTTGTCATCCCAAAATTCTAAACAGAATGGGTCCACTGTCTCCTTCTTGCAAAAATTCTACTTCACGCAATGGGGAGAAAAGGCTGCAAAGTTTAAGAAGAGAACTCCCAGAATGACCACCAACTGGGAACTCTTTGGTACCATTGCGGCAACATGGGAAGATGCCATCATTGACGACATCGATGAAGAATACAACTGACTGGTTCAGCACCTCATGATTGTGCAGAGAATGTCGACAGAGAGAGAAACACACAAAAGGACGCCTGTCTTTAGAAACTCTCTAGTTCATTTGCCAACGCGGCAAGGTGCGAGCCTCAGGTGACCAAATGCTAACATCCAAGCTTGCAGAACAGTGCAGAGAAGCGATAAAGGGAAGACCTCAAAGAGAGAAGAGCAGAAATACTGGAAGATGCAGCAGAAGCCGGGAAAGCATTCACACCGCCCACCTGTTCTTCACCAACTATAAGACCAAGATGACTGCCCTCCGACGCCCTGATGGATATATCACATCTTCCAGAAAGGCAATGGAGAAGATTATCCATGACTTCTACTCAGATCTCTTTGATAGCCACATACACCTGCCCAGGTACAGTATGGATATGTCATTCCCAATGTTCTCCCTTCTGAAATCCAACATGCCATTTTGTCGGTAAAGAAAGGAACAGCACCAAGCCCAGACAAAGTCAGACCTGAACACCTGAAGAATCTGCCATCATTACTCATCAATATACTAGCTCGACTCTTCACATGCTACCTGTCTGAATGCAAGGTGCCTTCCCAATGGAAAACCAGCAGGACAGTTCTACTGTTCAAGAAGGGAGACATTCACAACATTGGCAACTATCACCCCATCTGCCTGTTGTCTGTCATCTACAAGCTGTTCACTCGAGTCATCCTGAACAGGGTTGGCAGAACACTAGATAAAAGACAACCATGCGAGCAAGCTGGCTTTCATAAAAGATTTCTCCCATTCCTCCACTTCCATGACAGCAATCTCGGAAGAGAGACATGCCAGACAGTGGCTGCATGACAGTCTTAAATAGTACTGGTTGTTAGGATCAGGTCCTTACCAGGATTTTCAGATTTATACACTGTATATGTAAACTTATACCTCTGTTAAAATTAAGAAATGTACACGTAGAAAAGAGAAATATTTCTGTATGCTAATTAGAAACAAATAAAAAGAGCTTATGTACCAATTTATTTTACGAGAGAAAATTGCTTCAAATTGCATGTTGGTTATGAAAATGAACAATTTAAAACTATTACAGTTGCACTTGCTTTTCAAGCCTATGTACTTCCTTTAACACACACCTTGCTTGTTTATCTCTAAGTATCTTTGTGTGTTTTTTCTACTCTGGAGGAGCTCATGCCCTCTATGATGTATCTCCCCACTGTCCTCTCATATCTTTCAAGTAAGTTTTGTTCAATAAAAATCTATCTTCACAGAAAGAGGGAGAGAGAGAAAGAGAGAGAAGAAACCATTAAAACTTATTTACAAAAAGTCATCAGTAGCAACTTTACAATATTCCTTCACATAGGATG
This sequence comes from Cryptotis parvus, assembly GCA_021461705.1. NCBI lineage: Eukaryota > Metazoa > Chordata > Mammalia > Eulipotyphla > Soricidae > Cryptotis > Cryptotis parvus. The sequence continues at coordinate 69,416 of JAJIBD010003775.1, read as the reverse complement.
TGTTTCAAAATACTTTGTTTTCCCATTTTTGGTAGGCTCTAATTTCTACATCATTTATATTCTTAATTGGTTTTCTATCTCCATGTGGCTTCCGATACGTTACAGAGGAAGTTTATAGTCATTATGAGTGAAAAGAAAAAAATTTCATTCTCATTTACTTATGAATGTAAACAAAAGCTTCTTTCTTCTTAGATCTACAACAGAGAAAAAAAGGAAGCAGAAAAAGTCACATAGGGATAGAATTATATTAAAACATGGCTTATTTGGAACACTTGTGATAACTTGCTGACCTCTTTTGTCTGAAATATATTTCTTAATATCATGGGGCTGAAGTGATAGCACAGCGAGTAGGGTGTTTGCCTTGCACATGACCAACCTGGGTTAGATCCCGGCATACCATATGGTACCCTGAGCACTGCCAGGAGTAATTTCTGAGTGAAAAGCCAGGAGTAACCCCTGAGCATCCCACGGGTGTGACCCAGAAAGCAAAAAAAAAAATCTTATTTGTTTATTTATTTATTTATTTATTTATTTATTTTGGTTTGGGGTCCACATCTGGCTGTGCTCAGCACTTAGTCCTGATTCTTCTCAGGTGTCAATCATGGCATGCTTGGAGCATCACATTTGGTGCTGGGGATCAAACCCAGGTTGGCCACATTTAAGATAAGCACCCTCCCCACTCTACTCTAAAACTTCAAACCCAATGTTATTATTTTAATGATAGTTTCCTCAATTGTCTTCATATTTTTTGAAAGGGATTGATCAAAGGTAAGTTTTGTCAATGTGCAAATTTGGCAGCTTTATTATTATGATGTAAAATTTGTCTACCCCAAAGTAGACATCTTATAGTTCACCACTACTCAGTATTTAGAATGGGATTTAATTTTGGATCCATGCTATTAATAGAAGAAATTAAGTTATAGTGAATGAAGTTGAGTAGCAAAAGGTCCCGAAAAGAATCCCTGACTCAATTTCCTATTTCAAAGGCTAAGTAGACCAGAGACACACAATGAAAGACTCCCCCAAGACTGTGCTAAACAGGTCTCTCTCTCTTTTGAAGGCCTCCATCATGTAAGTCTGACCTGTGCACTCTCAATACATTTACTTTGCCTCAGTAGTCTCAATCTCCTGCTAAATTCCTTTACTATCCAGAGCTACCTCCAAGAAATACTCAAGGGACTTCTATACAAGTTATAGAAACCCCACTTGGAAATGGTTAGGTATATATGATCATAAAATGTGGAAAATAAAGTAATAATTGGACCTCTATTTTTTTCAAGTAGTCTCCTTTCTAAATATTTTGTATAGTTTATAGTTTTTCTGCAAGGGGGAAATACAGCTTGAACTTAGTTCATCATAATGTTAAACTCTAAATTAAAATTCAAACTTCTTGTAATAATGTGTAAGGATACAGATCTGGCTCCAAGCTAATCACATAATATTTTGTTTGACCCTCCCATTTGTTCATAACTCCCAAATACTTTTTCCCTATCAGTGTCTGTCTGTCTGTATCACTGTCATCCTGTAGATCATCAATTTGCTCAAGCTGGCACCAGTAACACCTCAATACATCCTGTCACATGCGAGATAGTCCAAGAGCATCTGTCCACTCCAGGAACATAAAGAGCCTCAAACAATTCCATCAAGTCAGGGAATGAGGTCTATAATTGTTACTGGTATTTGTCATGTCAAATACAACATGAGTAGCTTGCCAGGCTCTGTAGTGTGGGTGAGATTCTCTGGTATTCACCTCAAAACTCGAGCATTTATTGATGAACTGCGTGGCCGCAAAGTGGCCACGTGAGCCAGGCTGTGATCAACTCTTCTGCTTGGTGGAGCTCTGAGCAGAGGGGAGTCTGGATGTGGAAAATGGCAGCTCTCATGGTGTGTGGGTTCCTCTGGCTTCTTGCAAGGCTTTGCTGGAGTGGAGGGCCAGGGCTAGAACCTAACATCCTACCCGGATGCCTCGTGATCAGTTTGGCATGGGAGAGCAGGCAGCAGCTCTGCCCCATGTGTGTGAGTCTCTCTCTACACAAACTATTATGATCCTTCCGATAATCTTAAAGATAGTCTCAACTGTAGCCAGGGTACTAATCTCCTGTTAAATTCTAACTGGCCCTCACTGGGTGCAGTGGGCATACAGAGGAGTTGTGCCCAATCTAGACAACATAGAAGTCTTAGTAGATATATAATAAGTCAGAAGTTATTCAGAGTCAAGGTGACTCTGTAACTGCCTCAACATGATCATAACACACACTCAGGCCTGTTGAATGATCTGTCTTGCACCCAGTCATGTATTTTTCACATAAGTCTGAAAAACTTCCTTGAGAATTCCATGCAGTAGAAGTCTCCTCTAAAATTCTTGCATTATATGTGGCTATATTTTTTGTTCTTGCTTTTAGGCCACACCTGGGTATGCTCAAGTCTTACTCCTGTCTCTGTGCTTAACTATCACTCTGAGAGAGGCTTAGCTTAGGGACCATATGTTTGGTGGGGATTGAATCAGATTGGCAGCGTGTAAAGTCAGTGCTTGTTCGCCACTGTCTCTCCAGCCATATTATTTTGTCTTCATTCTTGGAAGACATGCACAGGCTCACATTCCACTAGCTTTAGAACTCCATTTTTTAAGAAATCAGAGATATTTGAATACTGCTTCCTTCTACTCAGTCCTAGTTTTAGTTTATTTTTATCCTTTATATTTGTTTTTATTATTTTAGTGGTGATGTGTTGGTATTATTTTCTTTCATTCATTTTAGTGGGGTTTGCTGAATTTCCTGAATGTTAAATTATGTCTTCAACATATTATATAAATAATATCAGTATAATTTCCTGTTAAGCATGGTCTGGTATTGAGTTTTAAATACCAATGACTTGACTGTCAAGTCTGTAACATAGATAATATTAGGAAGTTAAACTCCCAAATAAAAAGAATAAATATTTATAATAATAGATCATACTTATATGTGTATACACACATATACATATTTATGCACATATACAAATACACACACATATATATGCATATATGTCACTTACCACTAATCTTCCCATTGTTGATTCGCTTGAGCAGATGCCAGTAACGTCTCCATTTGTCCCTGTCGTGCAAGTATAGCTCAATGGCATCTGCTCTCTCCAGGACAGGAAGAGCCTCAAACCGTTAGTTCAGGTTTTTGATAATTAATTCTGACCATCTCATAGGTGGACTGCCATGCATTATTTTGTCATCCCGTGGAATCCAGTCGGTAACAGCTCTATTCCAGCCTTCGTCCCTAAATCGCATTATGTGCCCAGCCCATCTGATTTTCATCTTCTTGGCAAATGAGACAATGTCCCTGATTCTTAATATATATATTAATATATATACATATATGTATATGTATATATACATACATGTCGGGAGCTCCACTGGGGTCCCGACAATGCCGGGAAGCGAAGTTCCCTTCTACCTCCGGCCGGCGAGGAATGGATGAAAACTCAGGAATCCGATGCAGTTTTAAAAGGCTTTACTTATCACAGGTTCAGGCATACAAATCAGCAAAAGGAAAAGCCCGGTGCTTAGGATTCCAGGCTAGAACCCCAGCCACGTGTAGGCCAAGATGGCGGCCACCACTTGTAAAGGCTTTGTAAAAGGAGAAGAAGAAAAGACTTCCAGGAAGGGTGAGTGCTCACAAAGGGAGAGCCCACAAAGAAGCTCTCGAGAGAGGAAACCGGCTAGTTTATACCCCAGCAACTCAGACCTTTCTCCCACTGTTATGGAAAGCAGGGAGGGTCAAATGCCCTTAGGTAATCCCTCCCTGCACCTCACCTAGGCCCTTTAGTATGCTAATGTTTTGAGCCAAGATCTGCCTGGAAATGCCTTTATAGGGTAGAGAAGGGGTTTCTGAGATGGCATGTCTCTGTACCAAAGACTAATACTAATGCCAGTTAAATATTTCCCAAGCCTTCACAAGTCTCTTCTACTTCATTGTAGTTTTGTATTTTAGTTGCCTTTGAGTATATCAGGGAGCCATGCTTGTTTGCTTGGAAGCAAACAGCATTTCTCTCTGGTTTAATTACCCAGGGGTCCTGTGGGCAGGCTAATATGCTGGTAAGATCTAGCTAGTCCCACGATGATTGTGGTAGCATGGGAGAATATTTATACCAGCTAGTACAGCATACATGGTCAGATAAACTGTCACATTTAGACTACCCCCTTATCTACGAAGTGATTTGCAGGAGGCAATCCAGAGCAGATGCAGCGGCCCTTAGTAGTCCTGCAACACATACATATATTATTTGGCATTGCACCTATAAATATTAATTAAAGACCTCATTTCAACATAACAACAATAATAATTACAGTAGTAGTTATAACAGTTGTGCAATGACTTGTCAGGTATCATTCTAAATGCTATAGATGTGCTGATTTACTCAGCATACACACACTCACAAACAAGTATATATGACTATTGACTCAATTTTAGAGATAGAAGAGCTAAGCCCTAAGAATTGAGGACCAATACCTACTGGAGTATAAGAGCAAATTCTTATGTGCTAGTATTCTTACTGTATTTACAGAGTCTGCAATTAACCAACAGCATGCACGACCCTAACAGATGATGAAACATCTAATCTCAGTAGAATAAATCTAATTCCCTTGATTTCCAGACAGTTCTGCAATTTCAAAACCACCTATCTAGTTCACTGCTGTAGCTAGATGCAGAATTGGAAATATAGAGACTCTGCCTGAGTCCATATATTTTTGTTTACTGGTTTTAATTTGGGGGCCACCATCAGAGGCATTCATTGCATACTCTTGACCCTGTACTGAAGGGATCACCCCAGGCAGGGGTGCAGGACCAGATGGGATATTAGGGATCTAACCTGGGTCAACTAGATGCAAGGCCAGCACCTACTAGCTCTACTGAATCTCCTGTCCCTGTATGCATTTTTAACAGTGAGACAAATGGCTTCCTAAGAGTTAACAAGAAAAATCAGAAAGTTTTATTATAAAAATCACCTCCATGCTCATAATCTTACTTTATATGGAACATTAATCTAATTATTTATGTCCTTGAGCCAAAATAACTGTGTGAACCTTAACAGATATTGTTGTAAAATCTATGAGAGGACAGCGTGTTCCTAGAGTGGGAACCAGTTACTATGATTCTAAAGAGTGATGTGATTTTTTGAACCTGTGTGATGTCAATGAAAGGACAGATTAGCAAACTCCCAGCAAACTAAAAGACCATCTTCTGGAGCATGTTTTAAAAAATAAAAAAATTCAACTTTGAAATGACATAAATAAATAATAAATACACCCCTTTTCATCCCCAGATTTCCAGAAAAAAGCTTTGCGAAAATGTCTTTATCATGATGGATGTAGAAAAAACATTCATATAATTGCCTTCGTTTCTCTAAAGACAAATTTAAAAAATGCAGACAACACCCTAAATAATATACTAAAATGTAGACCATTTTTCTGTATTTAGAAAAAGACAAAAATTTATGTTAATTGCAATATGGAAGAGACTGAGATCTACTAATTAGAATAGCTTGAATATGCTATGCTTGATCATAGAAAGATGAAAGTCTTGACCCAACTCACAGGAAGTATTTATTAATCTTTTTAATAAACAATGTCTATGCTCCATTATTATGCCAGACACATATGATCACATGTCAGACTACAAACACAAGAAAAAAAGTTTATTCACAGCTGAGAATTAAGGTCTGATGGTACAGGAACTTGTGCTTCATCCAGATCAAAAGCAGCTGGATGAAAAAAATGAGGTTAACATCGTAAGAAAAATATATTCTAAGTAATTTGTCAGGCACAAAATAAATTTAAATTTTAATGCTTTCTGTAGATTACTATCTAATAAAGGAAATTAATTTGCTTAAAAAATCTTTGGAAAACAATATAAAAAATAAAAGTCAACTACTTGGTTTTTGGTGACTTCTAGAATTTGAAATATCTTTGGTTCAAGTAATAAACCATCTATTATTTCCTTCCTTGTCATCATTTCTATATTAATTTTAAATGTTTTCACTGAAAAGATTTAAAAGACTTTTAGGATCTAATGGTTGTTTTAAAATGTTGGATAGGGGCCAGACAGATAGCACAGTGGGTAGGGCATTTGCCTTGCATGCGGTCAACCCGGGTTCAATCCCCCACATCCCATTTGGTCCCCTGAGCACCACTAGGAGTAATTCCTTAGAAAGGAGCCAGGAGTAACTCCTCAGTATCACTGGGTATGACCCAAGAAGCAAAAATAAAATAAAATAAAATGTTGGATAAATAATAAATATTCTATTTTCTTCTAATGCGCAACAAAGCTAAAATTTGCCATATGAAAAATGAAAGGTATTCACATGATCTTACTGATCAAATAACCAGAGACAATAGACATCAACTTTGTACTGTATGTTTTGAGCACCATGAAGAAGTTAAAGAAAGCTAAAAATAAGCTGCAACTGTTTTCCAGAAAACAATATGGACATTCTTTCTGGAAAACAATATGGACATTCCTCCAAAGACTAGAAATTGAGCTCCCCTTTGACCCAGCCATACCGCTCTTGGGCATATACCCTGGAAAGCCAAAAACACACAGCGGAAACACAATCTGCACTTTTATTTTCATAGCAGCACTCTTCACAATAGCCAGAACCTGGAAACAACCAGTATGCCCAAGAACTGATGACTGGATAAAGAAACTGTGGTACATCTACACAATGGAATACTGTGCAGCTGTCAGGAAAAAAATGAAGTTATGAAATTTTGCTATAAATGGATGGATATGGAAAGAATCATGTTGAGTGAAATTAGTCAGAAGGAAAGAGAGAGACATAGAATGACTGCATTTATTTGCATGACACAAATATACTAGGTGATCTTACCGAAAGTGGAAATTACCACAAGCGTGTGGGAGTCAGAGGTTAGTTTAGATAGAGAAGAGAACATGTGTGAATAAATGTCTAAAGTTCTGATGCTAACATAGAACTGAGCATTAAATACAGACAAAAAATGCAAATGATGGCTTCTAAGTGTATCGTGAGTGCAACCCACAATGTGTGGGAGAAGGAGGAGAGAGAGAGGGAGAGGAGAGGAGATAAAGAACCTGCCATTTAGGCAGGATGTGGGAGGGGGAGGGAATTGGGGACATGGGTGGTGGCTGGGGGGCACTGGTGGAGGGCGGGGTGCTGGAACACTGTGTGACTGAAACCCCCAAGCGTGAACAGCATTGTAATTGTATATCTCACGGTGGTATAATAAAATGTTAAAAAAAAATAAACTGCAACTTAAAAATTTTTCCAAATACAGCATTCCCTAAAAATCTGCACAGTGATTAAAATGACAATAATCATGAATGCAAACTTGTTAAAAAATATAAGGAGTTCAATTTATGTTGTGTTAATGCGTATTCAATAGAAATCTAATTCTTTCATTGTTTCTTCGTACTTTATAGCAAGGACCATGAAGAAAAGTAAAACTTTGCACAAAGTTGCTAATGATAAATAGGACATAAAGTGAAGGTTTTTTTAATACAAAGGTGCTACACAGGGATTGGAGCTACATATAATACAGAAGCAATTGCATTTGCCTTGCATGCTGTCAACCTAGAGTTGAATCCTGGCATTCCATGTGTTCCTCCAAGCACCACCAGGAGTCATTCTTGAGTGCAGAGCCAGGATCTGCTTCACTGGGTGTGGCCAAAAACAAAAGAAATGAAGAGAAGCTATAGCAAATGATCTTGTAATTTCTGTACTCTAGAGTAATGAATATAGGTTTTCTTTTATTCAATGAATACCTACAGTAAGCTTTTCTGGGGTATAGAGCAAAGAGCTGCGGAAGATGGAAGAGTTAAATATAATTTTTCAGATCATGAAATTAATAGCAAAGATGTAAACTACTTATGAACTTAAGGACATTTGCACATGGGACCCATGGATTAGGAGATGTCAACATGCACTGATGGCAACTATCTTAAATTTTTCCAGAAGCTATCATTTATCATTTCCTCAATGCATGATGAGCTTTTGGACATACAGTGGTTTAAAATAAACTTGACCTTGGCTGGGGAAGGTTTTTTGTTTTTATAAATTTTGTTTTGTTTTTATTTAAGAAACATTGTGGATAAACATACATAAGAAAGAAAATAATGAGATAGACTTAGCAATAATGCATTCCAGTAAGATGGCTGTTAGCTCTTGAGAATAATCAGGAGGCAAGTTTAATGCAAGCTGGCTGGCTGGGAGCCACCTCTGATGTTCATCAAAACCCCACATGGGATTGTGAGACCATCTTTTCAGACACTCTCACCCTAAGAAGACTGCCACCTTTCTGAAAGTTTGTTCTGAATCCTTGTTATGGATTTTCTTTAGTAGTTGCATCTCCTTGAGTGAACTTAATTCATCTCTTCGGTGAACTCTTTTATCTGTTAAAAGAACTATGTATAAAAATTTGGTAGGAATGAAGTCCTTCGTTGCATATAGTTTTCAAAGTACCTCAGAACAAGTGCTGTAGAGGCTACTTTCACTTACCATCAGCTTTTTTCCACCACAGAAAGGGGCAATGTGGGGAGGGCTCTTGACAGTCTAGAAAGTAAGCACTAAGAGTTAGAAATTTAGTGGATTACCAGCTGACCATTTCCTCTAGACAATGTTTCAGTTCAAATCTCTGGAAAGATAAAGTCATAAGCAGGGTAGAATGTATTACTATATTCCTTCTTTTGTTTCCTTATTCCCTAAGTATTTACTATGTAGCACTTCCCAGAAATGGTGCCACTTAAATTGACCATTTAAAAAAAATTTTGTCTTAATTTAAACTGTACCTTTTAATACTAAAGTCTTAGACAAAAAAAGTGTCACAAGCTCCATGTAACAAGTCACATATAAGTGCATAAAATAATAACAAGTCACCCTTTAAGCAAGCTGACTTTTGAAGTCTAAGAAAAGAGGACTTTGTAGTAAAGAATTTCACATAGGAAGCAGTCTCATGTGAAAAGAAGTTACAAGTGTGAAAGGTGTAATTTGATATTTTATGACCACAACAATGAAGGCAGTAGGTGGGGCTGTGATGGGTAGAACACCAAGGAATACCAAGTTATGATAAATTTGATCTATATTAGAACAGAAAATTTCTGTTTCTCCTAAAAGAGTTAGTTCATTGAAATATATTTATAGGAAAGGTTTGAATAATTGTGTATTTTTTGACAGGATCTCTCTAGTAATCTGAAACAATAAGTGGGCTTCAATTAAATTTTTGAGTGCATTAGTTAATGATAAAATAAATTCAAACTAAACTAGCGATAAATAGATAAAAAGAAATATTTGAAAAATGATGAAGTGTTAATAGAGAAGATGATAAAAATCAGGTATTCCTATTTTTGTTTGTTTGGGGCCACACCCAGCAGTGTTTAAGGTTTACTCCTGGGTCTGTACTCAGGAATCGCTCCTAGCAGGACTCCGGGCACCATATAAGGTGCTGGAGATCAAAACAGTGTCATCTGTGCACATGGCAATTGTCCTTCTCAATGCTCCAGCCCCAAAGGAAAAGAAACAGATTAAAGAAAAAAAAAAAAACCTTGGCTCATACTTAGGGCTTTTCAATCATATTCAACCACATGTATAGAACTATAACTTGGATGCAATACAATTGATGCTATCCACCCATAATAGGCATTTATTAAAGCTATAGAAGGAGAGGAGGCACTTTGGGACCTATTTAATTTAACTTGATGTGCCCCTTCAACTTCTTGGATAAGTTTGCCATTTAAAACATGTCCTCAGAATTCCTAGTAAACTTGGCATATTGTCTCAGCGAAAACAGCTGCTTTGATTAATATGGTTAGTGTTTAAAAAAGGAGGAAAAAAACCCTTAGTTTAGCACACATATGAACACACAAAAAAGGACCACAGACAACCCACAAGTGATAAACAAGATTCTTTGTCTATTTTTAACATTTGTTTTAACAGTTACAGAAACACAGTTTTGAAATAAATAATTTTCTTTCTTTCCTAAGTTATTTTCAAATAAAAATCTCTAAAAACATTCTGAGGCAAGTTTTATGAATCCACAAACTTAATAAACCACAGCTGCCTTTTTAAAAAAAGGCGATTTAATCTTACACCATTTGCCTGAAACTCTTCTTATGATTTTACATTTAATTGAATTGGTCCAGTATTATGTTACAAAAGAAAAACTCTAAAAGCAAACATGTAGGAAGAAAAATGAAATATTTAAATTTTTAGCTCATCTGGAGGATGGCCAAGCAGACTTTGAAACTATTGTATTACTAACCTCTGAACAAGCAATATTACAGCATATTTGCAAACCTCAAAAAATTCCTATTTTTTACTTTTGGAAAAGATGGGAACATAATATATTTAGATGTCTAGCAATATTTTAAACATCCTACTGAAAATTATTGAAACTATTGTCCTATATTCTGTGTGGTTAGGTTTAGTTGAATATGGTATAGAATAATATGTTTATCACTATCACTATCACTATCCTCCCGTTGATCATCTATTTGCTAGAGCGGGCATCAGTAATATCTCCATGTGTCCTGTCTCATGATAGTAGAGCCCAAGAGCATCTATTCCTCCAGGAACATAAAGAGCCTCAAACCATTATATTAGGTCATGGGAATGGACTAATTTAATTGTTACTGGTATTTGGCATATCAAATAAAACAGGGCAGCTTGCCAGGCTTGCCATGCAGGTGGCATACCCTTTTAGTCACCTCTAAATATAGCATTTATTGATGAACTTTGCAGCAGCAAGCATCCACGCGAGACGGTGGCACACCCTTGTAGTCACCTCTAAATATAGCATTTATAGATGTACCGCAGGGCCGCTTGTGGCTGCGCGAGACGGATTGTGATAGGCTGTCTCTGGGTGGAGTTCTGACTAGAGGGAAGTCGGATGTGGAAAATGGTGGCCCGATGGAGTGGGGGGTGGTCATCTGGCTTGTTGTGTGGCTCTGCTGTGGTGGCGGGCCAGGGCTAGAACCCGCCATCCCTCCTGGGTGCCTCGTGAGCGGCTGGGCACAGGGAGAGCAAGTAACAGCTCTACTCATGTCTGTAAGTCTCTGATTCAGCATAAATGGGTGGATTGAAAGAAAAAACTGCTGCAGGGCGGAACTCGATGAGACATGCTGTGATAGGCTGTCGCTGGGTGGATTTCTGATGAGACCTCCATAAAATGGCAACATTTATATGTTCTATAAACATATTTATATGTTTATAGAACACTTGGGTAGATAAAAATTTGTTATTACTGATTTGTTACCAAGTTATTAATTATCCTTCTGTATATTTTTTTAATGTTTTTAAATTTTTTGAGATAATCTGGGTACTAGAAAGCATTGCAGAACAGAACAAAAACATTGCATCACCTAATATTAAAAAGAAATTTAACATAACTGGTGTAATAAGAAAAATGGTATGGTACCATTTTCATTTAGCATTGCAGAACAGAACAAAAACATTGCTTCACCTAATATTAAAAAAGAAATCTAACATAACTGGTGTAATAAGAAAAATGGTATGGATGGTACTCTCAATTTTTATTCTGTATAGTTTAGCATAGAGGTATAAGTTTTTCAATGTCTTTAGGGATTCAATTGCCACCATAAAATAAAATTTTTTTTAATTTTTTATTTTAAAATAAAAATTAATCAGCATGCCTAAGGGATAGCTCTTGGGGAGGCATCTTACGAGCACTCCTAGCTTTGGTCCAATCATCAGGAAATATCAGTCTAATGCAAGGTGAGAGACACTTGAAAAAACTAAGGTCTCGCTGCTCTTCAAAGTACTAAATGTTAATGTTGAGTAGATATAAACAAAATGGAGAACTAATAGACTGCCTGGTGAAGATCTTGAATGAAAGCTCCTTACACCAACAACATGAACCTTATAGAAATTAACTTTCTACTGGAGCACTTTTGTCGGGGATGCTGCTGGGGTTCCCAACAGTGCCGGGAAGCAAGTTCCCTTCTACCTCTGAAGCCGGAGGGAATGGATGTAGACTCAGGAATCCGATGCAGTTTTAAAGGCTTTACTTGTCACAGGTTCCAATATACAATCCAAGAGCAGGGAAAACCTCCGGACTCTGGGTTCTCAGCTAGGCACTAGCCACGTGTAGGCCAAGATGGCTGCCACCACCTGTTGAGGCCCATCAAACAATGGAAAGGACGGAGAAACAAAATGCCAAGGGAAGCCAAAATGGCAAAAAGAGGTAAGGAGCAAGAGAGAGGGAAGCAGGCTGGTTTTATACCCCTGCAACTCAGACCTCCCACTATTATGGGAAGCAGGAAAGGTTAAATGCCCTTAGGTAATTCTCCCAGCACCTCACCTAGGCCCTATTATATGCTAATTTTTGAGCCAAGATCTGCCTGGAAATGCCTTTATAGGGTAGAGAAGGGGGTTTCTGAGATGGCATGTCTCTGTACCAAAGACTAATACTAATGCCAGTTAAATATTTCTCCAAGCCTTCACAATTCTCTTCTACTTCATTGTAGTTTTGTATTTTAGTTGCCTTTGAGTATATCAGGGAGCCATGCTTGTTTGCTTGGAAGCAAACAGCATTTCTCTCTGATCTAATTACTTAGAGATCCAACGTGGCCAGGCAAATATGCTGGTAAGATCTAGCTAGTCCCACGATGATTGTGGTAGCATGAGAGAATATTTATACCAGCCAGTACAGAATACATGGTCAGATAAACTGCCACATTTAGACTACCCCCTTATCTACGAAGTGATTTGCAGGAGGCAATCCAGGGCAGATGCAGAGGCTCTTAGAGGAGTCCTGCAACACACTTTGACAAATAAGAAAGGCTTGTTGGTGAGAGCAAACATAGCCCTCCTAGAATCCATTTTCCTGGCAACAGCTGCTAAAAACTCACATCAACTGAGTCCATGCATGGGATTCATGAATTGCTGTTCAATTGGTTAAACAGAACTATCCACAACCATACTTTGAAATGGCCTCTCTATGATCATTTTTTTCAATTTTATATACTATAAAATGCTTCATAATTTTTTTCTGGGTGATTTTTGCTTAAAACCTGGAGTTTTAAGTAAACTTAAGTTTTAAGTCTATGGAGTTTAGGACATATAAATATCAAACTGTACTGAGTCTATTGATTGAATCAGAATTTCAGAAGGGTGACCTGCAGGAAGTGATACATATTTTAGGAGTTCTCTGATCCTGGTAAGCAGCTGGGCTTGAGAATCCTTGGTGCTGATGATTTGTGAAGGCATGCAGTTATTTCATGCCATTACAGTGACGCAGCACTGATGCTGAAACCATCCCTAAAGTAACTCAGAGCCCTACCCAAAACCAACACTTGCTAATGACTCCTGTAGGCTTGGATAGTTAAGACTGTGAATATTTCCCTTATCTTGACTTCCCCCCAAGATTCTATAGATATAGGCTGAACACATTGTCATAACTTTTTTAGACTTATACTTCTCAGAGGATCAGTTCACAGATAGTTGGTTGAATATCCCGGCACCCTGCAGCCTAAAACTCATTCTTTTTACTTCCCTGTTCTTTTCCTGATCAAAGTCATGTGACCATATTGTTTCTTCTTTTGACGGAGGCAATATGGTTCCCTAGAATTGAAACCAATTATCCATCAACCTGCCAACTTCTGGCTAATAAAGGTTTTCCTGTCTCTCCCACCTTTCCTATTGATTGATATGAAGCAGCAGTGGAACTGGACCATCCTTTACTTCCCATTACAACATTGCGTTTGTATTTGTACTTATATCAGTAACAAATGATCTGGTAACATGATGATATCTAACTTTCCATGCATTGTTACATATACTGGCAAACAAATCTGCTATTTTTCTATTATCAACAAGACAGTTCTACAAAGGTAGCCATTTGCTCAAGCTGAATTTTGTTGTTCATGGTAAAAACAAACTTTTGTCATAAATGAAACTTCCATTTATGATAGGGGAAACATGAAAATTACCAGAAAAAGGTCCAAGTACAAAATGCAACATATTTTAGATACCAGAGTTGAAAACTTAGTCATGTAAATAAGAATAGGCAGTATATTATATTGTATTAATGGTTTGAAGTTATTTATTCACATAGGTTAAAAATCATATGGAGATCAATCATCACAAATTGACTTTTATTGGTTTTCTGATAGTTTCATCTTCCATTCCTTTAGGTCTTGTAGCTAATGTGAAACAACTTTTCTAGATGCTTGCCAATGAGGCAGTTTGGGGGGTGTGAGAGAACCTGGGAGACAACCAGTGGCAGGATTTGGCGTTAAAACATTGTATGCCTAAAGCGGCTCTATTTTAGGATAGTGACTCTATTATTAACAACCTTGTAAATAAATCTATTAATAAGAAATGACTTTTTAAAACTTTTGTACCAGATACTCACAAGTAAAAAAATATTTTCATAGAAACAATACTTTTGAGAATACTTTTTGAAAAATTAGACATATTCAGAAATTATCTCTGTACATCCAGTAAGTAAAAAAGAAGAGGAGAATGGCTAATAAGAAAGTTAAATAATTTAGCAATAAGGCCTCAGAATGCATTGTACTAATAAAATATATGAAGTTGTGGCGAAAAAATGAACCATTACACATCTAATGTCTGGATGGTCACCTTCATCTCAATAATTAAGTTTGTTACCAGTTAGTACTATCTAACTTGAATATAGTCATCTATGAATTAACATGTAGCTTCTATAAGTAATAAGTACAATATAAACACTAGTAGACATTGGAGTTCGAATTTTTCTAGAACATCAGGAATTCTCAACCATTTCTCTGTGGTCCTGACAAACCTTCCTTTGGGTTAGCCAGCAGTCTAAAAGACTTCCACACAGGACTAGAGAATTTCCTCTTAAGTTTCATTATTTCTTAAAAGCTCAGCCCTGAAGTAACCTAAAGGCATAAAGACCACATTCATTAGAAATAGAAATCCTGAGCTCTTTTGAGATGGAGAAAACTGAGGTATCCCAGATGCGGAAATCAAGAATCCACCCACAGAACGATGGACCCCTAGGAAAAGAGCAATCAAAGGTCCTGATGAGATTATGAAAAACCAATAGTGCAAACAATGAGATTACAAAAAGATCATTAAAAGTGCAAGGCTTTCCTGTGACTAAATTTTATGTCTGAAGAGAACTTCAGGAAAAAATCTAGAGGAATTATAGAGAGTACTCTCAGAAGCCATTCATGTCTTGTTCTTTCAAGTCTAAGTCCTCTGTTGAACACATGTATCTCCCTCTTTCTGCTTTTCTCACTCTAGAGAACCCCATGTTCTCTTGAACATTATTCTTCTCCTGTCCCTCACATCTAAGTAAATTTTGTTTAATGAAGGAAGGTCACATTGGTGGTAGGATTAGTATTGGAACATTGAATGCATGAAACAACTATATTTTAAAACAACTTTGTAAAGCTTGGTGTTTAAATAAAGTTTCATTTAAGTATGTGGCTTCACTAAAATAAATATTTAATAAATTAATAAATAAGTAAATAAATAAATAAAAGACATCCACATACTCTTAAAATCCTCCTCTTTTTACAAGGGGTCAGTCTTCTGTCCTGTTTCTTGACTTCTACCCATCAATGTTTACACACGTTTCTCTAAATAAAACATTTGCCTATTGATGTTGGTATCCACTACTTAGAGGACTTAGACAAGAATGTTGGTCAATAAACAATACAGATAGTAGCTGAAAATGAGATTTCGTTTCTTCAGAAAAGATCATTCATACTAAATTGATGATAATTTTAATATCAGGTTGCTGACTTTCTTTTCCCAACATTTTATTAAAGAACGCTCTTGCCATTCCTTCAAACTTATATATATATATATATATATATATATATATATATATATATGTATATATATACTGTTATATATATATATATACTGTTATATATATATACTGTTGCAGGATACCTAAGAGCCTTTGAATCTGACCTAGATTGCCTCTTGCAGGTCACTTCATAGATAGGGGTAGTTTAAATGTGGCAGTCTATCTGACCATGTATTCTGTACTAGCTGGTATAAATATTCTCTCATGCTACCACAATCATTGTGGGACTAGTTAGATCTTACCAGCATATTTTCCTGGCCACGTTGGATCTCTAAGTAATTAGACCAGAGAGAAATGCTGTTTGCCTCCAAGCAAGCAAGCATGGCTCCCTGATAACTCAAAGGCAACTAAAATACAAAACTACCATGAAGTAGATGAGATTCTTGTGAAGGCTTAGAGAAATATTTAACAGGCATTAGTATTAGTCTTTGGTACAGAGGCATGCCATTTCAGCAACCCCCTTCTCTACCATATAAAGGCATTTCCAGACAGATCTTGGCTCAAGACATTAGCATCTAAAAAGGGTGAGGTGCTGGGAGAAATTACCTGAGGGCATTTGACCCTGCCTGATTCTGATAAAAGTGGGAGGTCTGAGTTACAGGGGGGGATAAAACTAGCCTGCTTCCTCTCCGGCTCTCTCTCTCTCTCTCTCTCTCTCTCTCTCTCTCTCTCTCTCTCTCGCTCTCGCTCTTTTTTGGGGTCTCTTTTGGGGCTCTCACTCTTCTCGGGAGTCTTGTCTTTGTCTCCTCTTTATAGGGCCTTAACATGTGGTGGTCACCATCTTAGCCTACAGGTGGCTGGGGTTCTAGCCGGGAATCCTAAGAACAGGGTTTTACCTATTGCTGATTTGTATGCCTGAACATGTGATAAGTAAAGCACTTTTAAAACTGTGCCGAATTCCTGAGTTTTCATCCACTCCCCACCGGCTTCGAAGGTAGAAGGGAACTTCGCTTCCTGGTATTGTTGGGGACCCCAGCGGCATCCCCAACAATATACCATTCAAATTTGAGAAAAAAAATGCACGAATTAGATATTGGAATAAATTATTCTTGGTTAAATTAGAGTGCTTGGGGATGTAATATTCACTGACCCCAAGTGAATTTCTTTTTTTTTTAGTCACCTATATTGTCTACAGAGATTAAGCCAGATCTCATGATGAATTCTCTCTCCAAACAATATTTCCAGTCGTGCACATCTGCAGCTACTATGAAACCAAACCGCCACCAACTGCAAATGTGTGTTTTACTAAATGCATCAACTCCACCCAGTCTTGCTTATTCACCACAACCCACTTTTTAAACACTGCTCAGATTCCTGCTTCAGCCATTGGTGCTCCTTTTGGCTGGCTTCTGCAGCAGTTTAGGAAAGCCTAGAGGGTAATAAACAAATAAACTTGGACGGCCACAAGCCACACTGATCCAAGTCTAAACTACTGTGTTTGCTTACTTAGCATACCTCAATCTGGAGCAAATATATTGCAGCCTTAGCTGGTGGCCTCCAATGAACCTCCTGGGAATGCTGGGAACAACACTATGAACACACGTGGAAATACAAATTCCTTCTTCAAGGTTCCTGCAAATATGTAAAGCAACATTGATCACATTATTACATTTCTCTATAATCATTACTACTAACCTTCTTTTTCCTCTACCCTTCTGCCCTCTCTATCTCCTTTCTACTCTCTCCACCCCACCTTGCTATGGTCATTTTCATTTTCTAGGACAATGGAGGGTAGGAATATAGGTAAGAAGAAATGCTCAGGATCTTTGACATTACTTTTCTATAGCTTCCACAAACTAGTAAACAGAAACAGAGACCCAGCTCCACTGAACAACTCTGAAGAATGTGGAATGAACCATAAGAAATCAGCTTTTCCAAGCTTTACAAGTTACAGAATAAACAGATAAAGCAGGAGGTGATGTCTTGTCTAAAGAAAATTGTATATTATAATTAGGAAGCTAGTTTTGAATCAACCCACATGCCAGGACATTTGACAATCTCTAGTTGGGTGAGGAAGGGAGGGAGAGAGTTAATATCCACATATCACTCACTCAAGGTGAGCCCAATGCTTAGTCATGACTAAAAATCATTTTTCTACATCTACACCATCCATTTTCTAGCTTTATCAGCATCAAAGTAATCTGGAATTTTTAATGAAAAAAATGGCAGAGCCTTCCCCTGTTTCTTATCAAGCTGTCTTTTGTTTTCCACACAGCAGAAACACCATCCGCAATTCTATATTTATTGCAACACTATTCACAATAGCCAGAATCTGGAAACAACATGAGTGCCTAAGAACAGATGACTGGATAAAAGAAACTATGCTATATCTACATAATGGAACACTATGAAGCTGTTAGGAAAAAATGAAGTCATTAAATTTGCCTATAAATGGATAGACATGGAGAGTATCATGCTGAGTGAAATGAGTATCATGCCAGGTGAAATGCTGAGTGAAATGAAGGAGGAAAGATATAGAATAACTGCATTCATTTGTTGGATATGAAAAAATAATTGTAAGAATAATACCCAAGGCTAGAGAAAATAAGGGTCAGGAGGAGGTGTCAATGGTTGCTATCTATCACAAGTGTGTTAGGAAGAGGGTAGGTAAGAGAGAAGGGGCCATTTTGATAAAAGAGTTTAAAATAGTAATGTTAGACTAGAACTGAGTATTGAAAGTAGGCAAAGGGATATAAATGATTCCAGGAGGAGGGAGGAGGAGGAGAGGGGGAAGAAGAGGAATAGGAGGAGCAGGAGGATGAGAATGAGGAGGAAAAAGAGGTAGTGAGGAGGAGGAGGAGGAGGAGGAGGAGGAGGAGGAGGAGGAGGAGAGAAGAGAAGGAGGAGGAGGATTGCCATAGAGACTTGTGGGGGAGAAATGGGAGGGAAATGGGGCACATTGGTGTTTGGAAATGGGCACTGGTGGAGAGATGGGTGTTGGAACATTGTATGACTGAAACCCAATCATGAACAGTTTTGTAATGGCCTATAGCGTGGTGATTTAATAAAAACAACAATAAAAGTACTTTTCCAGTAATGATCAGAAAATACCAGTATTTTGGAGCCAGAAATGTTGAACCCCAAATTTTAAGAAATTCTTGGTTTTCCAGAAGGCCCACATACGCAGACTTTTACTTACATTTCTACTTGCATTTCAATGGTGCACATCACAAGGCTCAAGGGAACCAGGACATCAAATGTTTTCAATAAATGAGACATTGGAAGCTCATTACTTCCAAAAAATGCTTACCATAATGTGGCTGTAAAAATATTAAAATGATACTTCTGTGGTATGCTGAACTGGACTAAGAGTATTTTAACTTGAATGGACCCAGCCTCTACCAGCTCAGCCTGTAGTTACTTGGGCTCTTTTCATTCACAGAGTCATGGAGTTCTGTCCAGGCATACCTGGAAGAGCTTCAGATTGGCAACCATGTTTGCTACAGTAAGACACCCATGAGAAGTACAATTGCCTAATTCGCATGATGACTCTATTTTCTAAAGGGAAGAGAATGTTTATATTTAGTGGCTTTAACAAGCATCAATTCACATGGGAGCATGTAGAATGAGAAGCTAGTAGCACGTAATGACCAGAAAGCTTCTTCCCTCAGAAAACTTCTGGCAAAGGGTTACTGGTAAGGCTACACAAATTAGAGGTAGGGGATATGTGAGCAATTTAACTGAGCATCTTCAGTGGCTCATTGTCAAACACTGTTTCCTTCAGATTTTTCTTTCCTGTGTGGAGGTCTTTAAAATCACCATGGCTCTCACCATGAGGCTTTAGAATCACTGCCACTAGATTAGCTGAGTGACAGAGGGAGCACAGACCAGAATAAAATGTTCTAATACCCTTAATTCTCCTCTTACCTTCTGCGCACTATGCCCATTTGGAATGATTGCAAAGCTTCCCATTTTTGTAATGGCTGTATCTGAAAGGGAAGTGGGCCCTGAAATGTCTTAGTGCAGAGCAATTTTTAAAGATTTGAAAGCCTTTTTCCCTTCAAGCCACAAAATACTCTGAGAGGCGCTGATCACTTGACTCTGTTCTACCCTACACAGAGCTGACCAATCCACTATTCCATCATCCCCAGGTACACTGAAAAATATCCGCCTTTAATCATTAAGACAGTCCTATTGCTTCAAATGACTCCATCACACCTATAAAAGCTAAAATTACTTTCACTTGAGAAGCTGCAGGTCTGTGATTTCGTTTGCCAAAAGAATAATAGTCTATCAGGAGAGAAATTAAATAAAAGCAATAGTTTGCATCCAAAATATACCTTATTTTATATAAATAAAATATGAGGGCATCATATATATATATATATATATATATATATATATATATATATCGGTCTCCTTCTTTGAGAGGGTTAAATAGATGTACAGTAGTTGCTGCCACATTAATGACATTGTTGTTCTGACTCTCTGGATGAGAGGAGAGGAGAGTAGAAGGCTAATGTTCGGATGATGGACAGTCAAGACACAAATACAAGCCATTCCTTTGTGGCTATGGCTGCAATTTCTAAGCCCGGCTAGAAGGTGAAATACTGCATCTCTGATTCTCATATTCCTTACATTTTTGCTCAAAATTGGCTGTTGTGGCTCATTTTGCCACCTCTGGAAAGGCTCCTTAAACCTCCATGCTCTCAGAAAGCAACAAGAACATTTCTTTGTAAATGCAATCATGAGTCAAGATTAGTAGTTTCTGCCTCAGATGGGCTGTGAGATCTCCTCGACCACAAAAAGTTCAGGCTTCTTGCTCAGTGTTGTCTTTGTGACTAGAAAGTAAAGAGAGAAACAAGTTGCTAGTGTGATTTAACATTGAATTATTTCTTGCAATTCTCACATCTTCCCGCTGTTGGCAGCTAGTTGCATGTCTGAGATAAGTCTCTTATCAGAGCTGAGAAAAAATTAAGACCTTTCCTGTCTCATACCAATATATCAGAACATTAATGAGATAGCATATTTTTCTCTTTTCCGTTCTTGAACAGAAGCACAGGATTCATCCTCATTGGATTAAATTTCTCTGGATGCTCTTCCCTAAACCAAATATTGTGGCAAGGAGGAATTGTTTCCATACGTTCCCAGTATCTAAACTGAGATATTGGGACTTCATGGGAACCATGATAGGTGTTTAAGCACAGTGGGTCAAGCATTTGCCTTACATGCAGCCGACTCAGGTTCAACCCCTGGCATCCCTAAGCATCACTGGGAGTGATCTCTGAGCACAGATCCAGGAGTAAGAAAACACTGAGCACTACCATTTATGGCCCAAAACAGATAAGCAGAAAGACAGTTCATTGCAAACCCCCAGAATGAACTATACATTTGCCATAAGGAAGTAAGAGCTGTCCTGGTGATGTGGTAGCAGAAGAAAGATGATAAATCAAGAATATTGGGTAGAGGACTGAAATTATTGGGTTCCAAGATGAGATTCTAAAGTGACAGATGATTATACCTCTGTGGCAAAGAGGAAAAAGTTGTTCTCACTTGAGAGAGTTACTGAAATCACTGTTCCTTTCCTTTTCTTTGATCTTGTGTAATCTTTCTGTGTCCTCTCTTTTGTGATGTCTCAACATAGACTCTTTATAAAAAAAGGCATTTGGTGTTTCATAAGATTAACTCATTATACAAAGTACTAAGACAGAAATCAGCACTACTGAATAATTATGAAGATCATCATTTGGGAGATGTTAAACCTGGAATTCCTCTAATGACTGTGAATTTTGTTCAAACCGTTCAATGTCTTGGGGCCTCTCCTTTAATTTCATTCTAAAGTAAAGAGTAATGCTTTTTGTGCCTAAAAACAGAGAGTTGGACAAGATGATCTCTTAATTTCCCTTTAGGATAAAAAATACCTCTGATTCTTGAGGGAAAGTCAGCAATGACACTTTGCGAATGACATGGTAATAATCCTATGATATTTTGAAATGTTAGTATTTACATAAATGGGCTATTGGTCTATTCATTGAAGGTAAACAAATTACCACTGCAATGTAAGTTAGCAAAAGGGCATTTTTCATCTTGATATTTTATATTCTGTGTCTCAATCCATCATCCTTCTTCAAATTATTGCAATTTTGCCATATATCCCTATTGGATAGGAGGTAAAAAAAATCAAGTTGTTGTTATCAGGACAAAAAATTATATCAGACACCTCCACTCTCTGTATTCACTGGATATTCAAAATTAATACTTTGAGAGATATTACTATTAGATTGATTATTCACTATAATAAAATACCTTTTATATTTAGCCCTTTTTCTGTTGTCCTAGGTAAACAGTTTAATGTTAGAGTCTATTGTAATAACCAGGGTTCGGAGCAGATTTTTTTTAAACAAATTGAATAGAAAGTAATTTGATCTAGCTAGCTGAGAGTAAGAGAACAAAACGTGGGGACTCAGAAAGTTACATGGGTTCATATTTTTGTTGTTGACTAAGATTTGTGCTTTTAATTTTTTTTAATTATACCACCATAAGACGTACAATTACAAAATATTTATGTTAGGGTTTCAGTCATACAGTGTTCTGGTACCCATTCCTCCACCAGTGCCCATTTCCCACCTCAAATGTCCCCTGATTCACCCCTCCCCAGCATTCCTCTCTCTCTTTCTCTCTGCCTCTCTGTCTCTCTCTCTTTCTCTGTCTCTGTCTCTCTTCCTTCTCTTACACATTATGTCTTGCAATGCATACATTTAGAGGTTACATGCGCTCACTTTTGAGATGTGTGGGTTTCTTCACACACACAGACTATACTAAAAGTTAACCTATTCATAGGATATGTGAATTGAAGGTGCCAAGAATCTAAGCAACCCAAGAACTGGTCTCCTTGCTTGACCGGTATATTATGTTAAGAGGGAATTAAAGCCAAGGGGCTAAAGAGAAGCTCTTGCTCTTCTCCTAATCAAAGAAAAGACCATCCTCTATAAACTTTTTTCCTTTCCCAATTTGAAGAAGCAATCACTTCTCCCTTTATAATGACCTTCCTAAAATAATGGAGTTTAGGGAGTATCATCAAGGTATAAATTTGTCTGCAAACATGTCTTCTCTGGGAATCTCATTTTTAACAGAATAAATCCAAATCATGCCCTGTTTTTGTCATATGAAATTTCTCATCTCTCTCCTTGATGTCCCAAACCCCATTATATCATCTCCTTTAGGATTTAAATCACTTTCTCCCCGAACAGGAATAGAACCTGCAGAGTCATAGGAACTCCCTGGCAGGCATCCCATTTAATTGCATTTTCCTTTGCAAATCTATCCTGATGCTGTTTTGATTACTAGTCTTAGCAGAACCCAAAGGGGTCACGGAATGTTACCCTATACCCACAATATGTGGGTAAACATTAGTTCATGTATACATGCATTATTCATCTTCTCAGAATCCCATTATGTGGCAGCCCTTGTGTAGAGTTATAGAGTATGAGTGAATGAAGCATTTCCCTGATTCTGCAACAATGAGCAAATTTCAACTATAGGACAAAGGAGGCTTGAAAATATTCCACCTAGAGAAACCATAAATAATTTCACATATCTGAATAGGCATCCTCCAAATATTTATTGTAACTAAGTAAGTGGCATTTTCCAGAGATATAGAACAGAGCTGGAAAATAATAAAACAGAGTGCACAGGATAGGCAAAAACACATTTTGCACAGCTGGTGGGAAAGGAAAGAGAAATGGTGAGAAAAATAATCAGAAAGCAAAAGAAAAATAAAAAATCAAACTTTTGGCTAATACCAACCTAGAACTGAGCCTTAAATACATGCAAAAAGATGCACATGATAACCTCTAAGTGTATGTATTATAATACACAATATGCAAGAGAAGGAAGATAGAGAGAGAAAGAGAGAAAAGAGAAAAAGAACCTGCCATAGAGGCAGTCTATGGGAGGGGGAGGGAAGTGGTGGTGGGAAATGGACACTGGTGGAGGGATAAGTTCTGGAACACTGTGTGACTAAAACCCCCAAACATGAACAACTCTGTAATTGTATATCTCATGGTGGTATGATAAAATATGAATTAAAAAAAATTAAACTTTTTCAATAACAAGAATGAAGAGAGTGTGAGGATTTAGGGGCACTTTAAATTGTTTAGTATGGAATTCCTTGTGTATTCTTTAATTTTTTTAGTAATGATGCAATATTCCTCTGGCTTCTTGTGAGGCTCTGCTGGGATGGTGGGCCAGGGCTAGAACCTGCCTTCCCTCCTGGGTGCCTTGTGATCAGCTTGGCATAGGGTGAGCCAGTAGTAGCTCTGTCCCATGTATGTGAGTCTCTGAATCAGGCATACCTGCACTGGGCTTAAAAGACTGCTGTAGGGTGGATCTCTGATGAGCCAGGCTTGTGATCAGCTATTCTTCTGGGTGGAGCTCTGATGAGCTGGGGAGTTCCAGCGGAGCCTCGCAAGAAGCCAGAGGACCCCCCACACCATGAGGGCTGCTGTTTTCCACATCCAGGCTCCCCAGCTCATCAGAGCTCCACCCAGCATAAGAGCTGATCACAAGCCTGGCTCATCAATAAATGCACGGGATGAGAGGCGACTAAAACAGTATCCCACCCGCATGGCAGAGCTTTGCAAGCTACCCGTGTTGTATTTTATATGCCAAATACCAGTAACAATTATAGACCTCATTCCCATGACCTGATGGAATGGATTGAGGCTCTTTATGTTCCTGGAGTGAGCAGATGCCCTTGGGCTGCACTAGCAAGTGACAGGATGTATGGAGATGTTACTGGTGCCTGCTTGAGCAAATCGATGAACAACAGGAAGACAGGTGATAACTGACAAATGATGCAAGATTTTCTTTGTATAATATTTCTTTCAGCCTCCTATTAAGCTCATTCCTAGGCATTTCTGAGGAACAACTGGGAGTTAAATTATTTCATTTTATTTTATTTTGTATTCTCCATTTTCTATTTTATTGTTTGGAAACAGAAGTACCATGGATTTCTGTATGTTGGTTTGTAGACTGTCACTGACCATGCAAGCTTATTGTCTCTAGAAGTTTTTTCTTCCTTTATTTTAGATAGTCTTAAGCATTTTCTTTTCTTTTTTTTTGCTTTTTGGGTCACACCCGGCAATGCTCAGGGGTTACTCCTGGCTCTGCACTCAGGAATTACTCCTGGCGGTGCTCGGGGACCACATGGGATGCCGGGGATCGAACCCAGGCCGGCAGAGGCCGGCTGCGTGCAAGGCAAACGCCCTACCCACTGGGCTATCGCTCCGGCCCAGTCTTAAGCATTTTCGAAGTATAGTATCAATCATGACATCTACAAATGATAGTGGTTTGACTTCCTTTCCAATCTGGAACCCCTTAATATCTCTTTATTGTTTAATTGCTATGAAAATTACATCAAATGCCATACTGAATAATAGTGGTGAGAGTGGTTAATCTTGTCTTATGCCTGGTCTTAAAGGGAAGATTTTCAAATTATTCACTATAGACTATAATGATAATCGTTAGTTTATGGTAAATTACTTTAACTATATTGAGGAAAGTTCTTATGATATTCATTTTATTGAGAGCTTTTGATCAAGCATGATACTCAAGTCTTCACCCTCACATGAACAGTTCTGTGTTTCTCTGTTGGAGTCTGGACTATTTCCATTAAGTGATGAAATAATATTTGTAGCGTACTCTCTTTAAATACCCCAAATCAGTAATTTCCTTTTCTTATAAACATTCCCATTCCCTAACAAAGTCTCACTGAGAATCCTATTCATCTTGTTGAGAGAGAAAATGAATTGCATTGATCTTCCTATTCATTTTTCTAGTTTGTGATTGGTGACTTAGAACATTTTTTTCACTTTCATAATCTGTGAGAAGACAAATGCAAATACTGCCACAATGTTACCAATGATGATTTTTGTTCTTCATCTCCTGAAAAAGGGCATCACTGGGATCTCATATTTCTTCATAAGGACTGAGTTACATTGTCTAGTATCTAGGAGCTGACGTGAGCATTTAGATTCCCTTCTATCTCCCAGAATTCCCTTTTCTTAACATTTTCCCCTGAATTTTAAATTGGTATATTTGTCTTGGGTTTATTTGCCAATTATTTCTAAAGTTATCTTCTCCCAGAAATCTAATCAAGTTTCTGCAAAATAGAATTCCGACGGACAGAATGCCAGAGAGTCTATAGTTGATAAGAAAATTATGCCCTTCCATGAAATTTCCACAATATGTTTTCATTGTTTCAAATCAACCCATGTATAATTAAAATTAGGTAATTTTCTTGTTATATTAAGGTTGATTTTATTAAAACCAGCTCTAAGTTTTTAAGTAAATATGTATCATGCACTATGCCCTATTTATATGAAATATTAACCAACAATAATATTCTTGGCATTTCCCTTTCCTCTTGGCCTAGCCATTGCTTTGATAGAAAGGATCTTCTGTGCTTATTGTATCCAGAAATTTTAGATCATGAATCAAAAGAAAAGAAGGAAAGGAAACGTCTTTGTAGAAACTGTAAATTTCTTCTCCTAGGATAATTTAAGGCATTGTGGCATGAGGCATTAATACAGTAATATTTTTCATCCATATTTTCCAAAGATTAGGAAATAATTTATTGGACTAAAGATTAATGGAGAACACTCAAAAGGTAAGTAAAGAGATTGAGGAGGTTGGTGGATAATTCAAAGAAGGAGACTGTGCTTTATTACTGTCTAGTGTGAGTCTTGGGGTGGTGGCATAGTTTTAGACAGTGCTGAATAAAAATAAAATATTTAAGTATTACTTTCTGAACAGAGTCCAGAACATGGAGAAGCACAAGCAGAGAAAGTGCATGCTACTATTTTTGAGTGAGAGGTTGGGCATTCCAATATCTTTTGTGTGTAAGGACATCATAGAAGGGGCATCACGAATTAAAGTTGCATAGATTGACATGCTGTCAAACAACGCAAAAAATCCACAATCCGTTTAATATTGACAGAATGATGTGCATTGAATAAAGGTCTATCAGCGTTATACCTCTCTGTCTCCATGTTCCACTGGTAAGGTCAACTACAGTGCTATAGAGAGCAGCAATAAATGGTGTCCCAGCTAAAGCTAATTTTTTCACCAGGTAACAATAGAAAAAGACAATTTTATATGATAGTCTCTAATATAGGACTGAATCTATTACCAAAGTAACATACAAAGTAGTATATATTAAACATCTTTCATTTCACTCCAGAAAATTAAAAATTCTATAAGAATATTTCATCTTGTCCAAGTTCCATATTCTCTGGGTAATTTTTACCTGCTTTCTCAGGTTTGAGAATGGCCTCTTATGTAAAAATTATTTTAATAAAAACAACCATTTGTAAAATTAAAGTATGCAACAAATACAGTAAGATTAGTGGTATATTTATTTTGTTCGATTTTGTTTTAGGCTCATACTCAGATGCACTCAAAGCTGATTCCTGGATCTGGGCTCAGAGGTCACTCCAGGCAAAGCTCAGGGAAATATTATGTGGTGCCTTGCTCGAAGTTTTTCAAAATTGCTCAAAGTTGACTGCTTGAATAAGTGCCTACTTGGATATACTACCTCTCGAGTGTCTAATGGCACATTGCTAATTTGGAGAATCAAGAATTCTCTAGATTAGAGAGAGTATCACATTTTATAACTTCATTATCCAATTACATAATTTCAGTTCTAAGGATGATGACCTCCTTTTTTTTAGCCTATGAGGCCAGGTTCTGGAGAAACATTCTGAAAAATAATAATTGTATCCAATTCTATGGTAAAAGAACCACTGACTTTTCCGACTCTGATATTCTTCCAATTCTATTTTGCAAGATCTCTTCTTGAAAAGACAGGTATGCACTATCTGACTTCAACTGTATGAGTCCTTGACATAAGTAGCAAGAACTAGGTAACACATGCTTACACTATGATATTTAACTGTTTAACCTTCCAAATCACTGTGGAGAGAGATCTACTTATTGTTTTGCCTTAGCAAATGAAAATTCACCAGCTCTGAAGGCTGGCATGTGTTTCTCCCCCTAACAGCCTAACTGCTGAGCTAAGGATATCTATTTTAGTCTTTTTCTAATTTTACTCAATTTAAGTTTTTACTTTATTAGGACAGAGAACCCTCTGCTCTAACATTCTAAATTAAATCAATAGTCCAATGAGGATAGAAGTTTACTTGTTACATATCAAAAAGTGTAAACAAGTAAACTTCTATCCTCATTAGACAGTGTATGGAGATGTAAGTGGAGACTAGGGCTATGTACATGGCAGTAAGGAGTCATCTCTTCAATTTTGGCAAAACTGAGACTCTGGCGAGTGTAGTTCATGAAGAGGGAGCAGGACAAAGTGAAGATCAGGCCCGTTAAATGAAACATGATGTAGATACCAAATCAGTCACCAAAATTTAGTCATATGAGGTCATAAAACCACAGGGGACGTTCCAAGTTAGTTAACTGTCCTACTTGCAATTCTGTTCTTAAAGAAGGAAGGAATTTGTAGAAGTCAGCATATACTACTAAAAACAAGGGAAACAGATTCCAGTGGTTAATTATCTGCCTCTGCCAAATGATTTTTCTTTCCCTTTACAGAATACCATTTTGTTGGCAAAACATGCAAGGTTATGAGGGAATCATAGACCATTACAGGCCATGACAGCCGTGAACAGAGAATAATGTTAAGAATAAAGTAATGAACCTAATCTTGTCTTTGGGGGTCTACACGGTTTCTAAGAGGAGACCTACATAACACAATGCTAAAGGATAAGCAATAATTAATCTTATAGAAGGAGGAGAGTGGAATCAAGGGTATCAGAAAATAGCTTAGCTTCATGGAATTTTGAAGACAATAGGTATGTTATGCTAGGAAAATCACATAGTATCAGTTGTACAAAAGTTTTCTTTAATTAAATGAAAAAGTCACCGGACTATTGTCGGGGACTGCCGCCGGGTCCCCAACAGTGTTAGGAAGTGAGTTCCCTTCTACTTCCGAAGCCGGTGGGGAATGGATGAAGACTCAGGAATCCGATGTAGTTTTAAAAGGCTTTACTTATCACATTTTCAGGCATACAAATCAACATAGGAAAAACCCTGTGCTTAGGATTCCCAGCTAGAACCCCAGCCACGTGTAGGCCAAGATGGCGGCCACCACGTGTTAAGGCCCTGTAAATAGGAGACAAAGACAAGATTCTCAAGAAGAGTGCAAGCCACAAAAGAGAGCCCAGAGAGAGAGAGAGAGAGAGAGAGAGAGAGAGAGAGAGAGAGAGAGAGAGAGAGAGAGAGAGAGAGAGAGAGAGAGAGAGAGAGAGAGAGAGAGAGCAGGCTGGTTTCATACCCCTGCAACTCAGACCTCCCACTATTATGGGAAGCAGGAAGGGCCAAATGCCCTTAGGTAATTTCTCCCAGCACCTCACCTAAGCCCTATTATATGCTAATGTTTTGAGCCAAGATCTGCCTGGAAATGCCTTATAGGGTAGGGAGGGGGGTTTCTGAGATGGCATGTCTCTGTACCAAAGACTAATGCCATCTCCCCCTTGTTTTTGGCACAACTGGTATAGGAAATGCTGCTTGAGTTCACCACTTCTCAACCGAAATCTTGATTCTGGTTGGGGAGAAAAAAAATTGAACTCCCTTGAGCTTTAGACATGTGACTTCTGATCCACAAATTAATCGGGTTTGGAAGCAGAAGACTGATTTTGGACTCTGAAGGCACCTTAGACTCAGCAGTTGCAGAATGAATCACACCCTGTCCTGAGCCGCTGCAACCCAGCCAACTGCTCCTGCGTGTTCTTCATACTGTAACACTCCATACTTCATACTCCCTCAAGTTCCCATTTTGAAATCTCTAAAATAGAAACTGTGTTTCAACAAATGGCATCACAAATTGCTGCAGCTGGACAGAAGTCTTAATAAAAATGACGCTGAAATAAGACATACTTCAGACAAAATATCTCTATTGTCAAAGTTAAATAACATTATCTCTGCATATACAGTAGATGTATATTTCGAAAGCTGGATCTAAATTTGAGGATATCATCCTTTATCTATTCATCTACCTGAAAAAATTAAAGTCTTATTCCAAAATCTATCAATTAAGTTATTCTAAGTATAACTCAAAACTAATATGAAAATGAAATGTTAACATTCCCCCAAGTCAAAAGATAAAAAATATGAAAACTAAAAATACAATGATCAGAAGATGAGGAAGTGGAAGAGACATATCTTCAGCCTCATCATTTGACTTTAGCTTTTCACCTGCTACAAATCGCATTTACAGTTCCAATTCTAGTCATTAACTTACAGTCCCATCTTCCACTGTCTGCTGACTGCTGGTTGACTTTTTTTCAGACTATTTTGATTCTAATCAATCAGAAATATCTTCTAAAAATATTAACAGCTAAACAGAAATGTCAAAATACCCCAGAAATATCTTAGTTCAAACCACTCCTACCCTGAAGATGTATTATAAGTTGTTTGTGAAATAAGTTATAAACACATTCACTTCTAATATTTCAACAAACACATTGCACATGGTCTATAAATGTTTATTACATAATAAACATTTAATTGACAGATGACAGAGAAAAAATTAATACTCACACTGGCCCAGAGCAACAGTTCAGTGGGTAGGGTGTTTGCTTTGCATATGGCTGACCAAGTTTGAGCCTGACACCCACATGATCCCCTGAGCTCTGCCAGGACTGATCCTCGAGCTTAGATAAGAAATAAGTTGTGACCACTTCCAAGTGTGTCCCCCCAAAATAATAATGATCTCAACACTGAAATTCATCATATAATAGGGTTTCATGAACAGTGCAGTTGAAAGATTACAGGTTTTAATATAAGTGTGAGACAATTAGAAGCTGACCTTCCAAGGTTTCGTGTGCTGAAAGGTATCACTGTATCACTGTATCACTGTCTTCCTGTTCATCATCGATTTGCTCGAGTGGGCCCCAGTCACATCTCCATATGTCCTGTCTCATGCTAGTAGAGCCCAAGGGCATCTGCTTGCTCCAGGAACATAAAGGGCTTCAATCCATTCTGGAATGAGATCTATAATTGTTACTGGTATTTGGCATATCAAATACAACATGGGTAGCTTGCCAGGCTCTGCCGTGCATGTTCTTATCAGAACTTATTAACGTTAGTGCTGAAAGGTACAGTGATGTAAGGACTCAGTTCAGAGTTCATGTGTTCATTTTGACTAAGACGCACTTCAAGAAAAATGCAACCTAGAATTATGTGACTTCAACATGAAAGCATCACTTGAATTTTAGCTCCTTTTCCATAAGCTGTTCCAGGGAACCTTGCCCAGTAAGCATTCTGAACAACTTTCTGGTTAAAGCTTTACCAGGAAGAAAAGTAATCTTTGTTTGAAAGGATTTGCATTCAACACTTGTTTTTTGGCACTTCTTGACTGCAATTTGTTTTTTCAATTCTTCTTCCTTCTCACAATTTGCTTGAACTCTTACTTCATGAGGTTGAAAAAACCACAGCTTTACTCTCTTCATGTTGAGGTCTATCTCACTATGACTGAGTGATAGAGTTCAAATACTATTTTAATATTTATACCAATTTTGCCTGCTCGATTTAAATATTCACTATTGTTTTTCCAATGAAGATATAGTGTCACAGTAAACTATGTGTAAAATTATGATCTTATCATATGAGAAAAAGGTGCTGTTATTCATTATTATATCATTTATTATTCCCAGTCCCATTTGAGGTAGGTATAATTGGAGTGCTATTTACAAATGAAGGAGTAAAACAGCAGGAAGTAGTTTTGACCTATTTAGACCCTTGATGGAGTTAATGGAGACTAGATTTGAATCTTAAATGTATGAAAAAAACTTAAATATAAAAACTATGAAAATAGACCCTTTGTCTCTTTTTTTCACTTTCAAGTTTCTACTTTCTGAAACTCTGATCAAAACAATAGTCAATAAAAATGTAATTACATCCCATGATTATTTTTGAAAACGTCTCTTGGGAGCTCTAATTATAGACAGAAGGAATAAAACTGTAAACAAAACTAATAAAAAAACTCTTCCCTCTTACATCTCTTATTCCACTAGGAATAAGCCCAATACATATTAACAAATAAATCAGAGGGTTTGTTGAATACTGCCAGTGACACATATAATGCAGGGAAGCAGGGGAAGAGGAAACTTACAGTAAATTTGAATGAGGTGCTCAGGAAGGACTTATATTTGAGCTAAGATCTGAATGAGAGAAGGATTAACCTACTTGGGTTGAAATTCATCAGGCAGAAAGAACAATCAGAGAGTAAGTCCTGACATCAACTTTCTACTGGGGCTTCTTATTCACTTTGGATGTTCGAATATCAGCTGAGAAGCTGACTTTACTAGAAATTCATTAATAGCAAGAGAAGAAAATTGGAGGAAAAGTTCAGGGACAAAAAGGAATGCCGAAGATTTAAGTCAGAAATTTGCTAGGACTTTGCCTCTATTCCCAGCATAAGTTATAGAAGGTTTTAGGACAAGCAGTTACACAATCCTATCTCCATTGAAACAGGATCAATCTGTATGTGTTTCTTGAGGTTTATCTCTGGCAACAGGGAGATAAGTGTAGAAGTAATAAAGGTTTTTAATTTAACACTTAATATAGTAAAACTTTTTAATGAATTAGATGTGGGCGAAAGGTGTCAGCAATGATTATGAATGTTCAGTTGTGTTCTTTAATTTTTCTTTCCTAATAATTGTAGTGCTTAAATAATGCAGCTCATAGAACATCTTCTATGTGATTTCAACCATGATCCAGAGTTCTCAATATGTGTTATTTGACAAAGACAGTGAATGGGTCCCTAAGGGAAGAAGTCTATTCCTGCAAAAAACAGGAAGAATTTGGCATGGAGAAATCCCAAATTTTCTCCAGAAGAAATGCTGTGGACTGAAGGGGTGCAAATTTCCCTGTGTGATCATTGGCTGATAGTTCCAACTTCCTTACTAAGTTGATAACCCACAATGAATAGCCCAACTCTTGCAATCTCACCCCAAACTACACTGCCCCCCATAACTGCCGTTTCAATTCCAAGTTAATCATAAAGGCATGGAAAAGGAGTATAAGTTTAAAATAAGGTAAAGGAGTAGAGTTTCCCAGCAAAGACCATTCACAACAAACTATTTGAATTAAATATTCCACAGAAAGTTGTAAAACCAGCACCAAGGAAAACCAACCCTCTAATTTCAATCCCAAGGTCAGGATAGTACCTGGAGCAAGAACAATTTAGGTCTTAGAAAATAAATGGGTAGCAAAAAATGCACCCACCGGGAAAAAGAATTTTAAAAACAAAAGAATAAAATAATGTTGTGTTTTCTAATGGGAAAAAAAATAGAATAGAAAATGTTCATGACCTGACCCTAAACCCTAAGGATGTCTGCTGATGGCTATGTGAATAGTCCAGGCTTTGTTCTTATATGCTCATTAAACTTGTTTTGTCATATTTGCGGCCAAGCCTGGCCATGCTCAGGATTGACTCCTGGCTCTACATTTAGGGATCACTCCTGATCTGCTTGGGAACCACCAGGTTGCCTGATTTAATAAGTGACCAGCTTGTGTACTCACCCCCGTCTGCCCAGATGACAACTTAGACAGTCTGTGTGTGTTTGCCTCATAGCAGGGGCACTGGCAGGATTTTGGTTAAGAGTAAAAATATAGGGGGGAGGACTTTTGCCTTGAGCTCCGCCTAACCAAGTTTGATCCTAGAGTTGAGGTAAAATGTAAAATGACAAAATTATACAGAAATACGATTATGTAATGTTTCATTAATGCCCAGCTTTGTCACTTGTCACTTGTCTTCCCGTTGTTCATCAAATTGCTCAATCGGGCAACAGTAACGTCTCCATTCATTGAGAATGAGGTCCATTATTGTTACTGTTTTTGGCATATTGAATATACCACAGGTAGCTTGCCAGGCTTTGCCGTGGCTCGTGGCTCTGGATTCATCCCAGGAGGCTCAGCTTTATCACTTGATCACTTGACATCCCGTTACTCATCGATTTGCTAGAGCGGGCACCAGTAACATTTTCATTTGACCGTATCATGTGCCAGTGTAGCCCAATGGCATCTGGTTGCTTCAGGAATACAAAGAGCCTCAAACCATTTGTTCAGGGTCTTGATGAAGAAGTCTGACCATCTTGTAGGTAGGTGGCCACATGATCTTTTGACATCCCGTGGGAGCCAGTTGGTAATGGCTCTAGTCCAGTAGTCGTCTCCAAATCGCATTACATGTCCATCCCATCTGATTTTTGATGCCTTGGCAAACAAGACAGCATCCCTGATTCTGGAACAGCAACAGATGTCAGAGCTCCGGATTCTTTCTTTCAATGAGTGAGGCGTGATATCCCAAGCATAGTTCTTTCTATTCCTCTTTGGGAGATCCAAATAGCATTCTCATCCTGCTTTCCTATGGCCCAGGTCTCTGAGGCATATGTTAATGCAGGGAGGACGGTGGAGTCAAAGAAATGTGCCCGGAGCCGGAGGTTCTTTGTCCTTTTAGCTATTTCTTCGATGTTTTTGAAGGCATTCCAGGCCGCTCTCTTCCTCCTGCAAAGCTCACGTTTTAGGTCTTTGATCATGTTGACTTCTTGACCTAGGTACACCTAACTGCTGCATTCAGAGATGTCTGTTCCATTGAGAGTGAATGGGGCTTCTGGAGTTAGTTCATTTCTCATGAACATAGTTTTCTTTAGATTCAGCTGTATGTTTCCACATTCTCGGTCAAAGTCAGCTAGCATTTGTGCCGCTTGGCTAATGTTTGGTGTTATTAGAGCGATGTCATCAGCGAAGCGGAGGTGGTGTAGTTGCCGACCATCTATCTTCACTCCCATTCCTTCCCATTCTAATTATCGCATGATGTTCACGAGGGTGGCGCTGAAGAGTTTTGGTGAGATGGTATCACCCTGCTGAACCTATTTGACATCAATGATCACTTCTTTGTAGAATGGTGAGATCCTGGTGGTGAATCTGTAATACAGTTCACGAAGGATCTTGATGTATTGGCTGTGAATGCTCTGTTTGGCTAGGGCTTCGATGACTGCTTCAGTCTCCACAGAATCAAAGGCTTTCTTTAAATCAATGAACGTGAGACAGAGCGCCATCTTGTACTCCCTACAAACTTCAATGAGCTTGGTTACTGTGTGGATATGGTCGATTTTGCTGAATCCTTTTCAGAAGCCAGCAGCTGCAAATATAAAGCTGGCTATCTCAGCTTTATATTTAAAAAATATTTTTACTGAAAAGCACACATATTTTAATTTTTATTTCACAGAAATACCTATTTGAGATTTTTATTTCTTCAAGAACCTGGCACTTTTGAATTCAACTTTTTTTATAGTTTTAAACATACTTTTAGTCTTTATAATTTTTAAGTTCATTCAAATCTTATTAGGAAAAGTTATTGTACTAATAGATTATTAGTTCTTTGATATCCATATTTTTTTTAAATATCCTTATACTCACTGATCTGGGGAAAATTAGTTAATATTTGATAGTTTTTTCCAATTACTCCTCAATTATTTTCAATCCAAATATTTTAATATTGCAGAAAATTTTAATACATAATTACCTGACTTACAATTCCATTTCATGGCCTTGTAATTTCAGGAGTCGGTTTACTAGGAATATTTTTTGTTTTGTTTTGTTTTGTTTTGTAGCCACACCCGGTGATTTGGCTTACTTACTCTTAAGACTTACTCCTGGCTCTAAACTCAGGAATCATACCTGACAGCCTTGAAAAACCATGTGGGGTACCTGGGATCAAACTCAGGTCAGCCACATGCAAGGTAAGCACCTTGCCCACTGTACTATTGCTCTAGCCCCAGGGATACCTTTTCTAAGACCTGGGAAATCAGTGAATATATACTATTTAAATAATATTAACTGGGCGGAGCGATAGCCCAGCGGGTAGGGCGTTTGCCTTACACGCCGGCCTATGCTGGCCTGGGTTCGATCCCGGCATCCCATGTGGTTCCCCGAGTACCACCAGGAGTAATTCCTGAACAAAGAACCAGGAGTAACCCCTGAGCATCGCGGGGTGTGACCCAAAAAGCAAAAAAAAAAAAAAAAAAAATACTAACCATTATTAAAATTTCAGATGGCTTTTTTTTATTATAGTGATCATACACATATTTACTCCATTCTAAAAACTTTCTTTGTGCGTAATTGTTTATTATACATATGTTTTTCCAAGCAAATTATTTTAGACCTCACTTTCCCACAATTTCCTAAAGGTCTTCCTATAATGAATTTTTTCACATATGGAAAACTCATGGAGTTTTCCTGAGATTGTCTCAGTTTCAGCATTCTGGTTCTTGGTCCTATATTTGGTACTTTCTTTAGGAGGGGGAACACCTAAAGTGCTCAGATAGTTACTCCCTTTAGTAATAGTAATCAAACCTGGGGCTCATCATGTAAAGTATGTTTTGATCTTTTGAGTCATCTTCTCACTCAGATTTGAGGCTTTTAGTGCTAAACATGGATACTTCATCACCCTGTATCTGAGTCCCTTTCCCTTGCCATCATCTCTACTCTAATCAGACTTCTTTGATTTTTAAAATCAGTTTTCACTAGGTACCATACCAGATTATTGGTGTTCTTACCCATACTGAATAAACGCATAGGTTTACAGAGTTAGATGACAAGCAATGTACAAAAATCTAAAACTCCATGTCATCCAGATCCTCCTTCTCTAAGTGTATGTGTGGTCTGTATGCTTGTGAGCATGTACGAAACCAATGAAATGTATGCTCATAAAGTCAAGTAGTACTAAATCACAGTTCATAAAATAAGGAAACTGATACTTAGAAAAAAAAACAACACTCAAATTGTCAAAATATATCTATTTATACTACTTTAATTCTCAGCTTCCACAAAAACATATGTCCACTCTACTTAAAAATTGTAACCAATTACACTGTATCCATATAATAGAGCATTACTCCATAATACAAATGAATCACTGCTTCATGCAATGACTTGAATAAATCTCAAAGACAACTGGGTGGAAGATGTCAATTTGAAAAGATTTACATACGGTTTGATTATATGTACAGAATATTCTCCAACACACATACTAAAGGTACAGAGGTGAGAACATCAGTTTATAGAAATAACAAATGAGAGAAAGAGCTAATGATTAAGGGGAAGTAGAAGGAAATGTTTTGCAGAAATGAAATATTTGTGCCCTGTGGTAGCAGTCTCAAGATTTTGCCTGGGTTAATATTTATGGAATTGTATATAAAAAACAGTTTTACTCCGTGCTAATGAAAAACAAATAAAATATGTAAAAACTATAGCTATAAGCTCTAGGCAAATTTGTATTTCTAAAAAGAAAGGTTTTAGGTTTTCAGAGTCAGAAGATCTAACTTTGATGTGCTAATTAAAGTATTATGGGAGGAATATTTGTCATTTAAGACTGTGTGATTTCTATACTATCTTAATGATGGCATCAAATAATCAGTTTATGAAATACTCACAGTCTCCTTGATGTTTTCCATCCCTGTATGCTGATGTGGGTTAGGAAATCCATGTTTTCTAAATGATAAATAAATCAGAATTCCATATGAACTTTGTTCCATGGCACTTCGAGGGTGGCTTAGGAAATATTTTCTTCTTTCTATTTCTCCATCTACCTTTCTCTCTCTCTCTTTTCTACTTGACCTTTCCCCACTTTCCTCTTGCATATGCAGAAATCTTAAAGTTCACAAATTCATTCACCCTCAGAAGGGCACCTGCGATGGTTCTAATTTTATAGTATTATGTCAGAGAATAGCTGTGAGCATCACATTGCAAGTAGGTTTTGGTGCCAAAATGATGGATCATATAGTGCATACATCTTTTTTAAGTTTATAAAAAAACACCAGGGCCCTGAGAGATGACAGTATATTGAATAAGGTGTTTGCCTTGCACAAAGAGGATAGGGTTCTATCTCAGGCACCCATATCGACCCCCCAAGCATTTCTAGCGGTGATTCCTGAGTACAAATCCAGGAGTAAGCCCTAAGAACAGCTGGAGAAGGAGGAGGAGGAAAGCGAAAGAAAAGAAGAAAAAGTAAGAGGAACTAGGAGGAATAAGAAGAGGAAGAGGAGGAAAAGAGGAGGAAGAGGAAATAGAGGAAGAAGAGGAAGAGCGAGGAGGAGGAAGAGAGTGTTTGGGTTCTGTGGGTGCCCTGGTACATTCACAGCTGAAGACTATCCCACCCAATCAATGGACAAAGGAATGGAATCAGATTCCCTAGTTATCAGTGGCAGTTTAATTCAAGTGAACTCAGCTAGTTATAAAGATTTCATTAAGGGCTGGGGGGTTGCAAATAGAGATTTTTTGTAAATAGATGTGGTAAATAATGAACCGATATAAAGCCCCTTCCTTCAGGAGACAATCCTCTAGGACATTCACGAAAGGGCTGAATTCCATGATTCCATATAGGGGCAGTAGGGCCTATAGCACTTTAGATTTCTTCTAGGAAATCTGCCCAAGGACAGGATTCTATCTAGAGGCTTATTGCTTTCTCATTTCCTTTACCTGCAATCCATAATCAATCATATTAAACTTACTTCTCAGTAATATTTCTAGTTCTTTTGTATAAACACAGTAAAAGATCCAGATTTTTATCTACACCCCGGATAAAATTAAAAGGGTCTCTCTGGATTCGTGGCAAAGGGTGGATTTCCTGGAGACATCTCTATATTTCCCAGACCATGATTCTCAGGCAAATTAATATTTTCCTGACCCCAACAAGACTCTTACTCAGTCACTTCTTTATGGGTCATTTAGTTTGTTCCATGACAGTGCTCTTAACATAGTAAACTTCTTATGGCACTTATCCTGTCCCATGTGGAAGCCAGGGTAGCTTACTCACGGCTTACCCTGGGTCCATCCAAGTCCATAGTGGGACCTTCCTTTTGGGGTATAAGGAACTAAGGTCAATGTAGAGCAACTGGGGCATAATTCAGGTAAATATGATGGTTGCTCAGGAGTAAATATTTCAGAGTCAATTAACTCCTATATTACAAAGCATAGCATTAACTCTCTTCCTGAATCTACACAAAAAAGGACATTGCTGTAATGTAGAGATATGCGAAGGGCATAAAGGAAGGATAAAAGCAATATTTCACTTATATATACAAAACCAAAGTCATCAGAAGATTTAACTTTGTAAGTTACTGTGTTTGATTAGAAGAAATTTGTGACTAACAGATTTGGCAAGAATAACACAAAAGAAGAGGTTGAAGTTAAACACAGAGAATAGGGTGTTCCCGAGGGGATAGGGGGTGCCTCCAAGAGCACTGGAATAGGTGCAATTCAATTAATCTGTGCTCCCAGCAGGAGGAGAAAGGATTTTAACCCAATGCTTAACCAGAAATACCTAGAACTGTAATCCAACAGAGGGGAAAGAAGGAGGGAAAGGCAATAGGGGAGTCTAGGGGACATTAACCATAGGGGAAGAGAGTATATTAATCCCAAACCCTCTAGGTTCTTCTTGAACCAGTTGAGCAATATTACAAACATCAGATTGAAGAGGAGATGGAAAAATATTCTATGCATGCAGGACAGACCAAGTTTTTCATTCCTGAGCTACTGAGAATAGCATCTCTATTTTGTATGTAGGAGATGAAGACTTTCCTGGTGAGCAGAAGTGAGTGGACCAAAACTGGTCTCATAGATGTCATCTCTCCCTGCCATCAAGATCAGTTTTACTCAGAGAAACATTACTTTTGGAAATGACTTTAATCTGGTCAAGTGGAATCTTTATTTCACTCATTACACTCATACTCTTGAAGCTTGAAGGTCTCTGCAGCACTGTATGCCAAGATGATGCATGTGAGACACCAGAACGTCCTGCTGCTCTGTCTTCCCTGGAGCCAGAGGCCTGCAAGTTTCCATCATACTTATGAATGTGTTCCTGGAAGAAAGGGGCCATGTATCATTCCTTTTTATTCTGCTAGCATCTAGAATAGTATCTGGGATAAAAGCAATATTCCCTATAATAATTAAAAGACATAACATTTTATGAATGGCTTATGATGTGCAGTATAAAATATCAGGCAAATGTCAACTCAGATGAAATTTTCTTGGTATAACTATGATTTCTTTAGAAAGTATAAAAAATAGATTACTTAAACATTTGTAATTCAAAATAGCAAAGAACTTCATATTCCATGAAAAGGAATATGGTAATAATTTCAGAGTCTGGGATGATTACTTGGCTGGGGGGTCTAAATATCAAAGGTTAAATCTAGGAATTATCATAACTTGAAAGTTATAGAGCAATAAAATTTCCATTTATTTGTCAAAAAGTCGAAAACCATAGCAGAATTAAAGGCATTAAGCAGAGAAACATTGTAGAAGAGTGTATTTTTTTAAAGTAGAGCTGAGAATTGAACCATGGACCTCACGTGCTATACTGTTGAGTTATATCTCTAATCCATTAGCATATAATTTGAACCATGTCTACCTATTGTCTGATCCTGCAATTAGACTGCAAAGTTTCTGATTTCCTAAAAATATCCATCATGTGGGGCCCAAGTGATAGTACTGTAGGTAGGGCATGTGACTAACCTGGGTTTAATCTGCAGTATCCCATATGGTCCCATGAACAAAGCGCCAGGTGTCATTCCCAAGTGCACACATCGCTAGGTATAACCCAAAAAGAAAAAAATCATGAATATCTGATTAATAATATAAATTTATTTAATTTTTTTTCTAACAATATACCGCTCAAAACCTTCAGAGCAGAAAACATAGACATGTTCCATTAGAGTGGACATAAAGAATTAGACTCAATTTTACTAAATATTATAGTCATATTAGACATAAGTTTCAAAAATCTCTTAAAGTTTAGTTATACTATATTCTTATTTAGATGGTACAATTCTTATTGTGTCACTGATGATATTTTTGTTTACCTTAAAATTTAAGTTTGCTTT
Source organism: Cryptotis parvus (assembly GCA_021461705.1). Lineage (NCBI taxonomy): Eukaryota > Metazoa > Chordata > Mammalia > Eulipotyphla > Soricidae > Cryptotis > Cryptotis parvus. Next base: position 28,664 of record JAJIBD010003775.1, on the reverse strand, counting down.
TTTTTAAGAATGAAAATAAAATTCCCTGCCCCTCAAGGTGTTGTAAGTGTGACTGCAGTGCCCGGCTGTGTTGGCAGGTGGCAGACAGGAGATAGGCTTGTCTACACCCCCCAGGGCTCTGCCCCGTGGTCCCTGGATGGTGGATAGTCTGACATAGGAAAAGACAGGGCCCCCTGGGTTGAACCCAGAGCATTGGCAGAGCCTGGAAAGCTGCCGTGGTGTATTTGAGATGAACTGGACAAGGGACAGACCAGGCGCACAGCTGTGCTGCCCGGCCCACGAGGAGAAGTCCATGGAGTCCCTGAGGAATCAGCTAGTCCGGGCCAAGACCAACGTAGCTCCTAGGGTAAAGCAGTCATGTGGGGGGGAGAAAGCGGTGACTGGAATTGGAGCACTGATTTGGGCTCCTCCCTCTCCATGCTGCTGGGCATGGCTACAGGCTCGCAGCCTCTGCAACCAGATGAATGGACAAGGGGCAGACCAGACATGGGCATGTGACAGTGCACAGCCGCCCAAGAGGCTTAGATAACAAAGTAGGCTAGGACCAGGTCCTTCCCAGGATCTTTCACGTCTGTACACCATTACGATCATTGTAGTTGTAACAAACTGGGGAGGTTGATGGGGAATGAGGAACTATAATGTCACACTAGAACTCAATACTGAATATACACATAGGTAATTGCATCATAAGCCATAAGGCAAGTCACAGGTTGTAGGAGAAGAGAGAGAGAAATACAGAGATAGAAATAGAGATAGAGAGAAAGATGAGAGACTCAGAAGCGAGGGAGAACTGCCATCTGGCTCTCCCCTAGCTCAGCTGACCATGAGACTCCCAGGAGGCAAGATGGATTTTGGGAGTGGGACATCACTTCTGTAGGACCTCGGAGGCAGCCGGATGAGACTAGCTCATCATAATAGCTGCCATTATCATGGTCCGGACCCCACAGTTCATCAGAACCCATGCAAGAGAGATACTGATCTCAAGACTAGCTCAGAGCAGCCGAGTTCAAACCTAGGTAGGCAGTTCTCGGAGGCAGAAGTCACCGGGCATTCCTGGAGATGGAACTGGGGTACCCTCCCCCTCTCTAACCGATCCCAGAGGCCTGGTGGCCCTGCCCACGAACTGCCTCAGTGCACTTGGCCATGATGCAGAGACTCAGAAGCACGGGGAGAGCTGCCATTCAGTTCTCCCCCTACCTCAGCTGACCATGAGGTTCCCAGGAGGCAAGATTGGTTTTGGGTGTTGGCCCATAACCTCTGTAAGGCCTCAGAAGCAGCCGGATGAGACACTCACTATAATAGCTGCCATTTTTGTGGTCGGACCCGATACAAAAAACTAATGGGACCAATCATGTTCTATAATATTTACAATCTACAATGTGTAAGAAAGGGAAGTGAGATGGAGAGAGAGAAGAGAGAGAGAGAGAGAGAGAGAGAAGAGATGAAGAGATAAAGAAACTGCTGCCATGGAGGCAGGTTGGAGGAAGAGTGAGGGAGGTGAGGACATTGGTGATGGGAGATGAGCAGGGGTGGATGGATGGGTGTTGGAACACTGTAGATGCAAAATTCAAACATGAACATCTTGTAATTGTATATCTAACGGTGGTATAATAAAATATTTTAAAAAATAAAAATAAATAATAAAATAAAAATTTGAAAAAAAAGAAAAAAAATATTCAACAATTGTTCGTTTGAGCTAACTGGAAGTTCCATGAACATAGGACTATGGACAATATACAACAATAATATAGTGTAGACTGTCACTGAAATTGTATACTGATTTATACAGGAATTTAAATCAATAATTTTAAGTACCACACAACACTGAGAAGAAATAAAACATAATCCTTCTTGGGATAAAATAAAAAAAATGAATTCCTCGACTCTGCTAGGCATCTTCCTACAAGTAAGAAGAGGCAGAATGCAAACCATTCACATTCCCTATTTTCCAGAATGATCACCTTAAAGTAGAGGCTGGAATAGTTCCTACCACCTTTGTGTTGGTGGCAGAATACAATTGAGTGTGTCTCACTCCTTTGTTTCTCCCACCTCCCTTTCTTTCCTTTTATTTCTGTCATTTTCTCTTTCATCTTTCCCTAATCACTCACTCATTCATTCATTCATTCATTATTTATTTATTTATTTATTTATACAACCAAATGCAAAAGATAGTTACATAGAAATGAAATAAGATTAGGGATGAGCCTTAGTGTTTGGAGAACTAGAACAATTATATTTTCATTCCTAAGTTAGAAATTTAACTGCTATTTCCTAGTTTAGTTTTAAGTACAATGGTATAAATTAGACAATAAAAGCCTGAGGTGGTGGATGAGAGAAAGAATTTTAGTGCTCAAGCACTATACTATCTTATAAATACCAAAAGAAACCTCATCTAAACTTTGGGAAATTATCACCTTAAACTAACCTAATCAAATATACTCTAGGGGAAAAAACAGTGTGCTGAATCTAAGTGTATTTGTTAAGCAATCGATTAAATCTTAGAATTAGAAACAGGCTCTGCTGACTTTCCATTTCTACTTTATTATCTCACCAGCCTCTCTTACTTTTCTTTGTAGGTAAATTGAAGATAATTCCACTTGCATCAGTTATCCTTAAATCCTAGAAAGGTTTAAATATCATGCAAATTAAGCCATTTTCACAGTTCATATCACATGAAAGTATTCAGCAAATACTTACTGCCATGATGATATTTAGAAAAAGAAAAGAAGAAACTAACTCTACCCACATAGATTTAAAATATTCACGGGGCCAGAGCGATAGTCCAGCGGGTAGGGTGTTTGCCTTGCATGCGGCCGGCCTGTGCTGTCCTGGGTTCGATCCCCGGCATCCCATATGGTCCCCGAGCACCGCCAGGAGTAATTCCTGAGTGCAGAGCCAGGAATAACCCCTGAGCATCGCTGGGTGTGACCCAAAAAGCAAATAAATAAATAAATAAATAAATAAATAAATAAATAAATAAATAAATAAATAAATAAATGAAATATTCACAACAGGGTGAAGGCTTAGCCATGTTCACAGATGATTTTCAGGTTGTGTAATCACTACCATTTTTAATAAAATCAGGGTTTGGATTGTATGATATGCATTGGGAAGCCCCCAAAGAAGTCCTAACCAAAAAAGAGAGAGAAAGAGAAAAGAGAGAGAAACATTTTCTCTTGAAGTGCAGGGAATAAGAGCGATCATTGGCAGGGACACATATTTTTAAAATATGCTTTAAAGTTTGCCAAAAGTGTTAACATCCCTACTCATGATATCTGACTTAAATAAGAAAATTATAGCTCAGAAGTGATAGCTATAGTCCCATTAAGAAAATTAATACACAAAAGGATGTAAAGAATCTAAAGTGTTCTATTTCGATTTAACAATTTCAGAGCCCAAGCTCTCAAACACAGATTTGAACTCAATTCACGTATACCTCAAATAAGAGAGGCCCATTTCAGAAGTGTCTCTCAGGACAAAACTTGGATGTTTCTATTCCCTGAGATATTTACTATTCAGCTTTCACAATCACAAATGACTAGAAAAGTTGCCAGCTTATTTTCTACGAGACGTTAGGGGAAGTTGGCTGGTACTCTGTGTGCTATCTTGAGGGTTGCAAAAGGGAAAGGACAGTTTGACAAAGCCATGTCAGGGAAATGTTGCTCCACTAGCAAGCCAAAGGTCAGGGTGGAATTTAAGTATCACTTGGCCTGTCAAGGATTGAGACCTCTCTGGTTTCATCTTGCAAGCAGGAAGAAAATCAATCCCCCAGCAGTCGTCACATGGAAAGTTTAAATCAGACCCAAAAAAGCAGACATGTTTCTGCCTTTGTTTTGTCCTGATCAATTAGCAGATGGTTTGGTGACTGCTATGTTGATGGCATTTTTAAAACATTAAGATGTGTTAAAAATGTGAGTTACGTTAGAGGTGTTTGAGGTGTTTTTTAATGTCCTTTCTTTTTTATGGCAAATGTTATTTTTTCTTTAAATAATAATTTATTTTAAACATTGTGATTTACAAAGTACAAACTTTTCACAATACAGTTGCTGGAAAGATTCATCGTTCAGCACCAATCCAACCACCAGTGTGCCCCCACCACCACCAGAGACCCACATTTCCTGCCCAACCCCCAGCCCCCTCCCAATGCTTGCTCACTTAGTCAGCATCAATTATGTTGATCATTACAACTCATAAAGGGAAATAGTAATGATAAGGTCATGCCTTTTTTTCTTGGTTGATGTGTGGGAGTCTGACCAATTTCTATTCTTGGATTCACTTTCTGGGTTTCCAAAACACAGTGGTTTTCTACTGACAATCCCAGACACACCATCACTACAGCTACTGGCAACACTTATTTCACATTTATCTCAATGTCTCTTTGAGCTTTTCCTATTCATATACTGAATAATCCATTCTATATTGGTTGTTGGAGCTAATTCTCTACATATGATGAACATGGCGTTGGACAAAAGTCAGTGGAGATCCTCAAATCTCCATTGTGTCATTTAAATCTACTGTATAGGAAATTACCAAGGTGGTCCCCCAGACCACACTTTGTGCCCACACAGTTCGTTTCTAGAAAATGTAATGGGATACCTGTTAGATGAATATACTAGATTTTGAGACAACACGCTGGGACTCTGAGCCCATGTGCCATGGGGATAGATAGGACTTATCTACCATAAGGTGATGCATGAGGTTTTCTGGCCTCTGAGAGTCTGTCCAGAAGGCAGGTGAGAACCTAGACCTGCTCCCCTTCCAGGACACCTCATTAGCCTAGCACAAGCTGAGCGGCAGCAGCTCAGCCCTGTGCCTCTCACTGGTTCCCAGGCTGTCGCAGTTCTGAGCAGGACCACCAGGCCTTACTGGAGGGCATTGAGCTGGAGGAGTGTTTCAGCTCCCCAGGAAACCTGGTGGATTTCATAACCGAGCTGTGCATATCTGGGCTTGATCTCAACTATTCTGCTGAGCTGTGGAGTCCGGGTCTTGAAAGTGGCTGCTGTTGCGATATATGAGGTTCCAGCCTCTGGGAGTCTGTCTGGGAGACAGGCGAGAACCCCAACCTAATGTCCTTTCTAATATCCTTTTATCCCTCCATGATCTCAAGACATATGGAAACCTAGGGAAGTTAGTGGCCTCTGAGATTCCATAAAACTCACTCACAGTGGTTACCCAGATGTTGACTTAAAAGTGTTGAAATTACTCAAATAACCGGCATTTAAAAAAAAATGAAGTTCAAAAACTCTTATTTAAAAATAAATTTATAAATGGAAATTATCACAAACGTGTGGGAATCAGAGGTGAGGTAAGACAGAGAATGGGACAGTGTGACAATAATTGTCGAATGTGCTAATACCAACCTAGAACTGAGCATTAAATACAGGCAAAAAGATACACATGACATCATTTTAATGTATGACATGACATCATTTTAATGTATTTTAATCCACAATTTGGAAGGGAAGGAAAAGAGAAAGAAAGAAAGAAAGAAAGAGAAAGAAATAAAGAACCTGCCATAGAGGCAGGCTAGGGAGGGGGAAGGGAATCAGGGACATTGGTAGTGCAAAATGGGCACTGGTGGAGGGGATGGGTCCTGGAACACTGTATGACCAAAACCCAAATATGAACATCTTATGAACATCTTTGTAATTGTGTATCTCACGGTGGTATAATAAAATATTTCACTTGATCACTTGATCACTTGAATCCCGTTATTCATCGATTTGCTTGAGGGGGTGCCAGTAACATTTCCATTGGACCCTATCACTTGCCAATGTAGCCCAATAGCATCTGGTTGATTCAGGAATATAAAGAGCCTCAAACCGTTCCTTCAGGGTCTTGACAAGGAAGTCTGACCATCTTGTAGGTGGGCGGCCACGTGATCTTTTGACATCCCGTGGGACCCAGTCAGTAACGGCTCTAGTCCAGCAGTTGTCTCCAAATCGCATTACATGTCCAGCCCATCTGATTTTCGATGCCTTGGAAAACGAGACAGCATCCCTGATTCTGGAATAGCGACGGAGGTCAGAACTCCGATTCCTTCTCTCACTTGAGTGAGGCGTGATATTCCAAGCATAGTTCTTTCGATTCCTCTCTGGGAGACCCGAATAGCATTCTCATCCTGCTTTCGTAGGGCCCAGGTCTCTGAGGCATATGTTAATGCAGGGAGAATGGTGGAGTCAAAGAGATGTGCCCGGAGCCAGAGGTTCTTTGTCCATTTAGCTATTTCTTCGATTCCTTTGAAGGCATTCCATGCCACTCTCTTCCTCCTGTGCAGCTCAGGTTTTAGGTCGTTCATCATGTTGATTTCTCGACCTAGGTACACATAACTGCTGCATTCAGAGATGTTTGTTCCATTGAGAGTGAATGGGGCCTCTGGAACTAGTTCATTTTTCATAAACATGGTTTTCTTTAGATTCAGCTGTAGACCTATCATTTCCAGGCTCAGACAGTCTTGAGCCTAAGACACAGATACACCCAGCAGAGCAGAAACCAGCTTTGCCCGTTGAACCCTCTGCATTCCATGGACCACGAGAGCAACTTCCGACCTGAGTCCACCATTCCGATGGAGCCTCGGAAGAGCCCAGAGAAACCCCACACCTTGCTGGCAGAGATCTTCACAATCCACACTCTGTAGCTCATAAGATCTCCACCCAGCAGATTAATCCAGTAATAAAATATTTTAAAAATAAAATAAAATTAACAAAATATATGTCTAAAGTTATAAAAATATCCCAGAATTGACAAGATCTTATGAAATAATAAAAGATACTATAAATTTTTTTAAAAAATAAAAATAACTTTATAGATAACCTCTCGATTTGATTGATAATGTATGAGGCTTATGCCAGGTGGATAGTACAGCTGATAGAACATTTGCCTTGTGCATAGTTGTGCTTGCTGTGACCAAGTTTCGAATACCTGACACCACATAAGACCCCCTGAGCACAGTCACAACTGATCACAAGGCAGAAATAGTCCCTAAATAGCCGTACTGTAGAGTGAAGCCAATCCTTCCCAGACCCTCCCTGCAATCTCAAAAAAGGAATAAAGGATATATGAACTTGGACCCTGATGCAGGCTCATTATTAAACAGACACAATTTAAAAATAATGCATTGGGAGAATTAGAAAATAGCTTAGCATTTTGAGACCCAGGGACCCGTTTCTGACTCCAAGACTTGACATTGATTCCATTCTTACTTTAATCCCATTAAATAGAGTAGTATTTTGCCTACCATTTATTTTCAGAACTTCATTGGCGTCACGTGGTCTTGTGGCTATCATTACTTTAATATACTATAACCCTAAATTGGCTGGTCAGCTTGGTATTTAGAATACTATCATATTTCTTAGGTTTTTGATTCTAATTTTGTTATAAAAGAAAAATAAAAAATTATTTTAAGGCGAAGGGAAAAAATTGAACTATACTGCAAAGTCAGTTCCCGCTCTGAAAAATATTAGTTGTGTCTCAATCCACCTCATTTTAACCCCTGTCTCTCGAGAGCCACCTTCTCTCCCAGGGCTAATAGCAATAATCTCCTGCCTACCTGACTCCTTGCATACCTACTTTCTGTTCTTCACTGTAAGAAAGACCTGTTCCAATGGAAATTCCGATCATCCTCTCCCATGTTTTAAAGTCTCAGACTTCCTCATTGCATTGAAGTGAAATGTGAAATGCACAGCACTTTCTCTTCCCAACCATCCCTGACGGAAGTGACCCCTCCCACCGTCAGGCTCTCTCACCCTCCTTCAATTACACTCATTGCCCAGCATTTCCTTGTGCTCACGCTCACTTTCCTGACTTCTTTTCCCCCTTGGTAACTTCTTACCTAGAAGAACTTTTCACAGATACATCCTTACCCTTTCCCACATCCAGAGAGTCCTTGTCACTCATTCCCTGTTCCCTTATCTTACTTAATGTTGTCCTATCAGCATTCATTATGAGTATTGCCTTTTACACTTGTTTGTTACTTGCCTTCTTCCTTGACTATGAATTCTAGGAGGACCAGGACTGGTTACAATGACATTCCCAGCCCAGGGCAAGATATCACCTTGAAAAGGGAGACCCGAAAAAACCAGACAATAAAGAGTTAACAGGGATACAATGAAAAGGAATGCTAACTGGGCTTTGCAAGACTTGTTAACCAAGCACCTAAAGGAGGTGACTTGCAGTAAATTTCAAGTCTCTCCTAATTTCTGAGTTGATAAGGATTGTCAACCAGATACCTAGGAAGACTCCAAAGATATCCCTGTGTAAACACTCTGAATATCAGTGTGACATCTTGGGCATTCCTGCAGTAAGTCTCAAGTCTCTCCCAATCTCCTGAGTTTGCTATGTTGCAAAAGTTCTTTGTCTTAGAGTGTTATAAAAACTGTGCTGTATCTCAGTTCAGGGCTCTTATCCTCTAGCCTGCCATCGGTTATGCTGAGAGCCCCAGCATGCTTGGAAAATAAAATAAAACCCTTGCTATTGCATAGGCCCGATCTCTCAGAGTTTTCCTTGGCATGTGCGGCATTCCAAAGCTCCCAGTGGGTCACCCCATCGGGTGGCCAAACCTTTCAACCTGTCAAGGATGAAAACTCACTTCATAAAAGTTATCACTATTAATACTTTGGTGTTTATCTATAAGGCATTTTCTATACACACTTCATCATTTTCAGGAACAGTTTTCAATGATACTGATGTAGGTGAGTCCCATGGGTGGCTTATGTGAGTGGGAAGGGGAGAGAGATGGTTGCTTTCTCCCCAGTCACCTCCGCCCCCGGGACCCGCTGGGCAGGCTAAGGACTGATAAAGTCTGCGATGAGCCCCTGCACTGCGTGGGCCTGTGCCCCACCAGCCCATGATCCAACTTGTGATCTGCCTTTTTCTTTCAGACCTGCTCTGTCTCCTTTTTGACATTTACCATTGTTGTTATCATTTCCCATTCCTCTACCTAGTGATATGCTAAAAACTATTATTTTTTAATATAGAGATATATATTTCCTCATAGCACTTCTATTTTATCTTTTTTCATATAATGATATAAACCAAAAATAGTGTAAAGTATAATAATGTTCTCTTTCCCACAGACAATTCATCTGCCCACATAATTCTGGGTGTTGGGATTTTGTTGGTGGTGGCAGGTTCTCTCAAACAGTACTCAGGAATCCTGGGGGCCACTCACAGTGATAAATAACCCACTCCACTGAGATCCAAATGCTTGCCTGAAGATGTGCACTGTTCAGACCTTGTAATCCCAGAAATGATCTGGGTCACCCTGGTGATGTTTAGAGGCCTCCAGGGCTATACACCATAGTGCTCAGGAGAGCATAAAATTCTGGGGCTCAAACCAGACAAACAAGTAAAGCATGTGCCCCTGACACTTAAGCTATCCCCAAGCTTGTTGCCTGCAGACTTCTGATCAAAGTTTTCCAAGTTTATCAACTGAATTCTAATTGCAGAATACAAAAGCCTTTCCCAGTGTAATATCCTGTAGCTTTGATAAGCCCTCCAAAAATAATTACTGTGCCAGCCAATTGTCCTCTGACTTCATCACCTCCCATTGTGGATAACTAGGGTGGAATTTGCATAGTATACCATGCTTCTTTAAAATGAGGTTTCAGTAACCTCCAGATTGTTTCCTCTTTTCCTAAGGCTCTGGAGAGATAATATAACATTAAGGTGCTTGCCTTGCTGCCCAGTCTGCACAGATCCTAATACATCGCATGGTTCACAAAGCACTATGAGGAGTTAGCTCTGAGCACACCAGCAGGAGTAATCCCTGAACACTGTCAGGTGTGGCTCAAAACAATTCAAACTTGTTTCCTCTTCTGAGAAAAGTAGAAGAGCATAGCTAATTATTATATCAAAATTAATTGTCCCATAATTTCCTAGAATTTTGACATAATTGTATTCTGTATTATTCCCTAAAGAACAAGTACTTGAACAAAACACATATGACAGCAACTTTCCTATTCCTAATTAAGTCATCCAATAGTGAAGACCAATATAATTGATCCTTCTAATTAGGATTTTTTTTCTGTTTTGGGGGTCACACCCAGCGATGTTCAGGGGTTACCACTGGTTCTGCACTCACTCAGGAATTACTCATGTCAGTGCTCAGGGGACTATATGGGATGCCCGGGATCAGACCCGGTCGGCCTCATGCAAGGCAAATGCCATACCTGCTATGTCTGCTATTGCACCAGCCTCACCAATTAGGAATTTTGGGGTTTTGTAATATCTTTTCTCCTGCCAACAAGTGTCTCAGTAACACCCTTGGCAGTAGCAAGTTTTATTTCAAATCCCGTAAAACTACTACTTTGAGGCCTGTTTCATATTTTGTTGCTATTGGCCCATATTTGTTATGGAATTGTCTCCCATTCCTGCTGTGATGTTTATTGTGAGTCCAGTATCATACATAGCATACTTTTTTCCATACTGATTCTGAATCTGTGTTCACTAAATATTTTCCCTTTGATCTGAAATATCTGGTTCACATTTCAGTCTGAAACTATGTGTCCAAAACTATCCAATATACTTATTGAATACATAGATTTTTGTCTCTTATTTTGTTACATTCACTTTGTGTCCTTAGTATCTGATGAATTGCAAATGCTAAAAGACATTTCTCAGTGGATACACAAAGGAATGATTACAGTGAAGTGAATCTGCCATATTTTTTTGCTTGAATTTGTTTCTGTTTTAATCTCCCTTCCAGAAAGCAGAGGTCTCATCTAATATTTTCCTTGTTTCATTTTCTTTTTTCCTTGGCTAAGTTCAATATGGTCAACTTCATCTGTGAAGTCCTCTAATCTCCTTTAAATGCTGCTTTTCTGTCAATAAACTGGAAACTATTAGAAAGAACAGCACTTTCTGTTATTTGGGATGTTAGGTAAGGAAGATTTTCAAGTATTACGAGTGTAAGTGTGTAATGTTACAGCTATGGAAAATCATCTGACAGCATCCATTAACATTAAAATACAGGGAATAAGTTGGAACTAGTGAATAGGGCTTACTTTGTGCCAGCCAATCCAGATTTGATCCCTGGCATCACCTTATCCTCGAAGCATTGCTAGGAGTGATCTCTGAGCACAGAATCAGGAGTAAGCAAGCCATGAGCATTATCCCAAAACAAATAAAAATTAAAATAGATCTAATCTTCTAATCTTGAAACTGTGATTTAAAATTTTGTAATATCTGTCAAAGTCAGTCCACAGAGTGGGAAAGAATATTCACCCAATACCCATCTGACCAAAACCCGGGATTGAACCAGGGACCTTTAGATCTTCAGTCTAACACTCTCCCAACTGAGCTATTTTTGGCCACCCGTCTGTCAACCAGACTATCACAGCCTGGATCATCGACAGCCACCCTGCAGCAGTTTTTTTTTTTTTTTAATTCGGCCCAGGTATGCTGAACCAAAGACTCTCAGACATGGGGCAGAGCTGCTACTTGCTCTCCCTGTGCCCAGCTGCTCGTGAGGAGCCTGGGAGGCATGGTGGGTTCTAGCCCTGGCCTGCCACCCCAGCTGAGCCTCACAACAAGCCAGACCACCCTCCCCTACTCCATGGGGCCCGCCATTTTCCACATCCGACTTCCCTCTCATCACAACTCCACCCAGCAGACCAGACTATTATAGCCTGTCTCACGTGGCCGCTAGCGGCCACACGGTTCATGAATAAATGCTTTATTTAGAGGTGACTACAACAGTATGCCACCCGCCACGGCAAGTCTGGCAAGCTGCACATGTAGTATTTGATATGCCAAATACCAGTAACATTTATATTAGGTCATTCCCGTGACCTAATATAATTGTTTGAGGCTCTTTATGTTCCTGGTGCAAGCGGATGCCTTTGGGTTCTACTAGCATGAGACAGGACATATGGAGATATTACTGGTGCCCGCTCTAGCAAATAGATGATTAACAGGAAGATAGTGATAGTGAATATCTGTCAAATATCAATATAATTTTTTTTCTTACAGCATTGTTTATAGTGTGTTGAAGTACACTGCTGCCCAGAGCCTCTGCATCTGGCCTGGAGTTGCCTCCTGTAGGTCACTTTGTAGATAGGAGGAGGACAGTTTGAATGTGGAAGTTCATCTGACCATGTATTCTAAACTGGCTGGTATAAATATCCTCTCATGCTGCCACAATCATGGTGGAACTAGCTAGATCTTACCAATATATTTGCCTGGCCACGTTGGATCTCTAAGTAATTAGACCAGAGAGAAATAATATTTGCCTCCATGGTGTGAGATGGTACCTCATTGTTGTTTTGATTTGCATCTCCCTGATGATTAAAGATGAAGAACACTTTTCATATGCCTTTTAGCCATTCGAATTTCTTCTTTTTTGGAAGCTTCTGTTCATTTCTTCTCCCCATTTTTTGATGGGTGGGGTTGGCTGTTTTTTTCTTGTGGAGTGCTACCAGTGCCTGATATATCCTGGATATTAACCCCTTGTCAAATGGATATTGGGTGAATATCCTTTCCCACTCTGTGGATTGTCTTTGTATCTTGGTCACTGTTTCTTTTGAGGTGCAGAAGCTTTTTAGTTTTATATAATCCCATTTGTTTATCTTTGCTTCCATTTGCTTGGTCAGTGGTGTGTCGTCTTTAAAGATACTTTTTGTTTCGATGTCGTAGAGCGTTTCTCCTATGTTTTCTTCTATGTACCTTATAGATTCATGTCTGATGTTGATATCTAGAATCCATTTTGATCTGACTTTTGTGCATCTTTAATCATCAGGGAGATGCAAATCAAAACAACAATGAGGTACCATCTCACACCACAGAGACTGGCACACATCCAAAACAGCAAGAACAACCGGTGCTGGCGTGGATGTGGGGAAAAGGGACTCTGATACACTGTTGGTGGGAGTGCCGACTGGTCCAGCCCTTTTGGAAAACAATATGGGCATTCCTCCGAAAACTAGATATTGAGCTCCCATTGGATCCAACAATAGCACTCCTGGGAATATACCCGAGAGACCGAAAAACACATAGCAGAAACACTATCTGTACTTCTTTATTCATCTCTGCGCTGTTCACTATAGCTAGAATCTGAAAACAACCTAAATGCCCGAGAACAGAGGACTGGCTAAAGAAACTGTGGTTCATCTACACTATGGAATACTATGCAGCTGTCAGAAAAGATGAAATTATGAAATTTACCTGCAAATGGATGGACATGGAGACTATCATGCTGAGTGAAATTAGTCAGAAGGAAAAGGACAGATATAGAATGACTGCATTCATTAATACGACATAAATAGATACCAGTGTTTTACTAAATGTGGGAAATGGTAATGGCAGATTAAAACTCACCATTGAATATACACAAAGAGACTTAAGTGATAAACTCTAAATATCTGCAGGGCTAGCCACAATGTGTAAAATAAGAGGGAGAGAGATGCAGAGACAGAGAGAGAGACAGAGAGAGAAAGAGAGGAAACTGGGGCACCTGCTATTAAGGCAGCATGGGGGTGGGCGGGAGGGTAGGGTACATTGGTGGTGGAAATGGGGCACTGGTGGAGGGATGGGTGCTGGTATACTGTATTACCAAGAACCAATTATGAACACCTTTGTAATTGTATGTTTCATGGTGGTATAATAAAAAATTAAAAAATAATATTTGCCTCCAAGCAAGCAAGCATGGCTTTCTGATAGACTCACAAACTAATACACAAAACAACCATGAAGTAAAGATGAGACTCTTGTGAAGGCTTGGAAAAATATATAACTGGCAATAGAATATTCTTTGGTACAGATGCATGCCTTTGTATTCTGAGACAGTTCAATCTCAGAAGCCTTTCCTCCACCTACCCTGCAGGGCACTTCCAATGCAGATCTTGGCTTGGAAACATTAACACCTCAAAGAACCTAGGTGAGGCCCTGGGAGAAATTACCTGAGGGATTTGACCCTGATAGCTTTCCATTGGAGTGGGAGGTCAGTGTTGCAGAAATATAAAAACTAGTCTGCTTCCTTTCTGGTTCTCTTTCCTCCTTTCTACTGGTGCTCCTCTTCTTTCCTCTTCCCTGTTTCTTCTCTGTGGAACCTTAACATGTAGTGGCAGCCATCTTGGCCTACACATGGCTGGGGTCCAGCCGTGAAGCCTAAGTTCAGGGTTTTCCTATTGCTGATTTGTATGCCAGAACCTGTGTTAAGTAAAGCATTTTGAAACTTCTCTGGAATCTTGAGTCTTTCTAAGTCCTCCAGTCACCAATCCCCTGGGGCAGAATGTGATCCCTGACCCTGCTCCTGAATTTTGTGAAAGATGCCCCAGCATTTCCCAGCAATAGTGCTTTAGAAAACTGGAAATAAATGTTGATTAAAGAGAAAAGCTTTAATGCATAACCATGTATCTATATCATGGTCCAACCATATGCTCATGATAGACCAGATTAATTGAAGAGATTCTTGAATGACAGATGCAAATTATAAAATAACTTGTAGATGAAATCACATCTAGAAAATGAATCAATTTCCAATTATTATACATTCATATTTCTTATTCAAGTATAAAGTTGGAAAAATACAGATTAAATATTCAAGAGATGAGAACATTGAAGCAGGGGTTTCTTGGAGTATGAATGGAATTGAGGGTGTAATACTGAGATGAAGGCAAGAAAAAATGAAGAGGTACAAAGCCCCCCACCGAATGATTAAGAGCACATTAATGCTTTTATGCATCAACTTCTATAAATATTATAACAAACAGTTCTTACTCCAATAGATTCATACCTGAAAACTTCATTTTGTTAGGACTCAGTAACTATGAGGCAACAACTAGAAAGTAATACATCTGAATCCAGATAATCACAGTCATAAATCACAGTCTTAGCTAAACTGCACATCAGTGTAGAAAGAAGAGGAAGAGAAAGCAACTCTTAAAGATCTACGTGTCACATGGGAATAAACAAAATTTCATATTTAAATTGTGAATTTTACTAAGTTATATTTTCCTCTATTAAGAACATACAGTCTTTGTTATAGGTTTTATAATAAATTTAACATGGGCTAATATTACCTTGCTACTCATAACAGTTGTTCTGAAAAAAATTAACTTCTAGGTGGTTTGAAAACACTGAGAATGATCTTGGTCTCAAAAATTATCCAAAAATAAAGCGTCAAATATCTCATTCAGAGAATTGTTGTTGGAGAGATTAACTTCTTTCTGCAGGTGATATTTTGATATGGTTCTCTTCTTCAGTAAAATAGGAAAATTTTCTTTTTTTTTTGTCGTTTTGGGCCACTCACGGCAATGATTAGGGAGCTACTCCTGGCTTTGCATTCAGGAATTACTCCTGGTGGTGCTTGGGGACTGTATGGAATATTGGGGATCAAACCCAGGTTGGCCCTGAGCATGTAAAAAGATGGTTTACATAACACAATAAATGAACCTTGGTGAGATCAGCATGACTAGTTCTTTAGGCTAAGCCCAAGGGCTTCCCCACTAATACCTGAGCATCAGTCATTATCCTAAGTTTCTCATTCAATCAGCCATCCTTCAGAACTCAGATTGGTTCTACTCAACTCATTTAAGCCGTTCTTTCTTCTAGACCCAAATAAATGAATGATTTAGACTCATCTTGGGAGATCTATAATCCACTCTATATTTCAACTCTGACATTCTAGCTTTTAGATCAGTTTTTTTAAGCATATGCTTGGCCTGAATTTACTCTCCAAAGTTTAATCACTTCCAAGTAACTAGAGAAATGGAGATTCTGGATTTGCAGAGGGAAGGCAATCCTATTCCCAGGTCACCACCAAGGCTGTATTTTATATACAGCCTCTTCCCAAATTTTTGACATTTGTGAACTGCAGTGCCTCTCAGCCAAAGGTCGCTGACCAAGGACCTGTCTGTCTTTAAACATACATCTTGATCTTGACATGCATCAAAATACATATTCAGGCTTTTGAAGAGTGATGCCTAAGGTGCTTCTAAATGATGGAATGGAAGGGGGACAAAATGAAAGATTCTTTCATTCTTAAATAGATGGGGTATGCATTTGAATGCCTAGAGGGGAACTCTGATTGACAGAGAAGATATACAGAGGGACAGAGGTCAGAGGTGAACAGAGAATTGTCAATGTATTCATTGTTACTAAAGCATTCAGCCAAAAGAGGCCTCTAAGAGATGTGGAGAAAGGGACGGAAGGTAGTGGGTCAAGGACAGACTCCTCTGACAGAAAAAAGAAAGATTTGGTATGAGAAATAAAGATGAATAGAAAGTAGTGTCTGTAATGAATGCTACTGCTAAATAAGAATGAGTGCGATGTGCATGGCAGTTGGAAGAATAGGAGACTGACATTATGTGAAAATCAATGGCTCTTAATTAATACCACCCCAAAGAGTGAGGATAAAGGGGGCAGAGAAATGGATGATTTATACAAAATAAGGTCAATACCAGTTAGAATAAATTACATTTCCTATAGATATCCAGGGACACCAGGCTATTTGAAAAATAAATTCTAGCTATTGAGTACTAAGAGTAGAAGAACATATGAACACAGAACAGGAGCGATTCACATCAAACCAATAGCCTGCCTTCATAAATAAAGGAAGCTGCCATTACTAAAACATGGAATAATGGAGTGGTAGCCCTCATGCCCTTGATCCAAAGGTCAACTCACTGAAAGGCTCTTGACATCACAGATATTTTCTATAGCCTGGCCCTTTTCCATCTGTCATGATTTCATTCTGCACGCTGGGTTTTCTTCTGCCACTGGAAATCACAATTCTGAAAATCTCAGCCATCCATGGAAAGGAAACCTATTTAAAATGCCAATGTTAAGAAGGGAAAAAATTAGCCTATATTTAAGGAAAGAAGGATCATAGACATGAGATGTCATACAAAAAGTTTTAAGGATATAATGGATGAACATTAATTAGTTCTTTATAAAAAGGGCATATTAGTGAAGAGATAAGAAATAGGAAAGAGAAATGAGTTTGAACACAAGCTACAGTAAGCTAGCAATTTAGATATTCAGAAAGCAGTAAGGACCTGGGATGATGAGGTCAGATAGAACAAAGAAAAGGGACAAAAACCACATTTCCAAAATTAAGTGTGGTTTTCTCTACTACCCATAAAGAATAAATAAAATAAAACCTTAGAAAAGCTAAATATTAAGCTCCCTTGTAATAATACTATTAGGTAGAAAAGACACAATTTCAATGGGATCAAGCAAACTTTAATTGTGTGTTTGAAGACAAACTATTTAGGTATGAAAATGAAAATCAAACAGGTTGGACTTGAATGGTAATTAATTTTAAGGGTAATTTTGTTATTTTTTGTGCATTGTCAATGTATTATTTTATATAGCTATTTCTGATTAATAGGCAGTTAATAAATATTTTCTTTACTGTAGTAAACTCCAGAAATTACAATTGGAAATTTTACATTAGTTTTAGCATTTTTGACAGCATAACTTTTAGTTTAAGAAAAATAGGATATTAATATTACGTTAATGCTGTAGGGTTCCAAATCACAGACTTTATGTTTATGTTTGTGTTTTTGCTCATTTTATCTCTATTACCAGTCACCTACTGTTGGATTAGTTGCCCACTTTTTCTAAGCCACCCTCTATCACCTAGTGATAATTTCCTAACTTGGAGCATATTTTCAGGAGGAAGTAACTAAGTAACCAGGAAAAATCTCAGGAATCCCTGAGCTAAGAATAATATACCAGCATCCAAAGACTAAGTTCCAGATACTAGTCTTTGAAATAGTTACTGGAAAAATCCCTGGGGCAGGAGTAGAGGCTGGAATGGGGGGCAATAGCAAAACATTTGTATATGAAAACTACAGTAAAATCTTCAGCTAAAAAGGGCATCAGAAATATAAATCATCAGAGATAAAGGAAGAGCCATCATTTGTTATAGCTGAGTTTCTAGGATATAGGCTTGGTAATGAGATAATAGGTTTCCTGGGGCATGTGGTCAGCAATAACACCAATAGAGATGAAGTAAAATTGTTATGCAGATGAATTAGATTGATATCTGGATTTTACACATCAGTTTCTCAATGGAAGCTCACCCCACTCTATCATGAAACCCCAAGGTATTCCAAGGGGACCACTAGTGAAAATAGTGTAAATGGGAGAGCATGGCACTGTTATGCAATGAGGAAAATAGGAGACCAGTTCATTATATTATTTGATTGGTCAATTTAAATCTTGCTTACAAATGATGTGAATAATTAGGTAACAAAAAGCAGCTAATGGCCAGGGAAACACAAGCATGCACCACCTACAATAGTGGGCCTCTGTGCTGTCAACGGTTCACAAGTTCTTCAACATTTCAAGATGAAAACAAAGATACTCAAATTCAGAGTTGGAAATAGAAAGGTTTATTGGAAAGTAGATGGGAAAAGAAAGGACACTCCCAAAAGGGAAGGAACTTAGTATAGGACTAAGTTAACTATGGCCCCTTTGGTGAGTTTTAATAGGAACACTGGGTCTCTTTTGTTTTTGTTGTTTTTTTTTGGTTTTTTTTTTTTTTTTTGCATTTTGGGTCCACTCAGCAATGTTCAGGGGTAACTCCTGGCTCTGCACTCAGGAATATCTCCTGGTGGTGCTTGGGGGCCATATGGGATGGAGGGAGCGAACCTGGGCTGGGCCACATGTGAGGCAAACACCCTACCTGTTGGACTATCACTCAGGCCCCTGGGTCTCTGTTATTGAGTGACAAGAAAGTTGCAGAAAATGCAGAGATAAGGCTTTGTATAGGCCCTTTTAAATTAAGAAAAAGGCTCTTTGCATTTTTTTTTTTATCTATTGACAAGAATGTTACAGAGAATGCAATCATCAAACAGAGTGGTCTGTCCATTTGCCTTAGTCTGCCAGTGAGCCTAAGTTCTGGGGCAGAATTTTATGAACTTGGATGGTTTTTTAACTTCACTTATGTGAGAAAGACCCCAGGCATTTGTAGGAATGTTAAAAATGTAGGATGGGGACAGTCAAATAGACTGCTCATAGCAGCTGACAAGGCAAAACTGAGCCTTCCTCTTTGAACATGAGCAGACCATAGAATGAAGAGTCCATGAAAACTGACAATCGTGGCTAGCAACACATAAGCACCTGGTAACTGCTAACTGACTGGCAAAAAGCTGGGCTTCAGGTGGCACAGATAAGTGAGCACAGCAGTGGAGAAGTAGGGTACCAAGACATAAAGAAGAGGAATGGCATTCCATTTGCTATCTCGGACATGGAGCTGAACGGGGCCTTTAAAAAAAGATATGCCTACCTAAGGGGGTTGGGGGACTGGAACATGCACAGCAAGGAAACAAAGCTGGAAGGGCACCACAGTTTGATAAAGGTTGAGAAACACTGTCTAGGGATTGATGAGTCTAGTCAGACATAGTGTCTGTCTTGAGCAGTCCTTGAAGGTAAGATGTTCTGAGAAATAGTCGAGACAACTCTCTCTGGACCTAGTGCAATTCCTGAGAGGAACTCAGAGATAAAGAACTCCGAGAAAGTCCTCCAAGCTTCTGAGGAAATGAGTGGTTTGCTGTTCATTAACTGTACTAAGTGAACAAGGTTCACTTTGTATACCACTGTGCCTCTCACTCCTATTTTCCATATAAGTCCACATTTAGGGATCATTACCCTCGTTTATAAAGTCTCTTGGATTCTCCTTGGCCTTGACTAAAACTTCCAGTAAAGTTTGCTTCCTTTTGGGATACAATTACCAAACTACTAGTTTGTCTTTCTTGTGATCTCTATGATCTATTTCCCTACTACTTATTTCATTCAACATTTTTGTTTTAAATTTACACACTGTTTTTATAAATGTTTCCATAATAGACTTTTAGGCTTACAATGTTCCATCACCAATTCCACCAGCAGTGTAACCTTCCCTCCACCAAGTTCACTCTTATATCCCAGCCTTCCTCCCTTAAATTTGATTATTATAGTTTGGGTTCATGCTTATAGTATTGATGGATCTATGATTTAGAGACATACATAGATACACTCTGCTATCATCAGTGCCTTCAAAGCCCCTAGCTATTGCACTGGTTACCTCCTCCTTCCCTGGACTTTTTTATTTCTATAATGTAGGAACAAGGCTTTATCTACCTACCTTTAGTACATTGCATTACTCTGTCATGTTATTCTATATACTACACAGAAGGAAGACCACCTGGTTGGTATTTGTCTTTCTTCTGATTCCTTTACCTAATATGACATCACTGATTTTTTTTCAGTGTAAGGCTGATGTTTTGTTATAAGGTTGATCAACTATCCAATTACTTCCAAATTGGTCGGAGGTTGCCTGAGTTACTCCTGCAGATCACTTTAATACCAGACTTATTCCTGCCTGCCCCCATTGTGCAGTATCAGTCCTATCTCTTTCTGATGACCGGGTCAATTACCCCTGCATGAGTGCTAACTCATAATGTCACCTGCTAGTCTCAACTAAAGGGCTCTGAGGGAGACCCAAAGCAAACTAAATTAAAACTTAAAATAACTATGTATGCATTTCCCGGTAGGATCACTCTCCCTGGGAATGAAAGCTTGGGTTCTATATGAACTTCTCCCTTATTGTATTTAACAGTTTATTCAAAAAATTGCCTAAAGAATAATTTCTCTGGGAATCAATTATAGGAAGCACAAATTAACCAAGTATCTTACTAATACTAAAGGCCATTTCTTCTTCCATCTGCTGATTCCTAGATCCATATGCACCTTCTGCAGGAGAAAAAAAAACACAACTATAAAATCACTTTCTGTCCCTTGAGGTGTTGCAGGTGTGGCTGCATCCCCGGCTCTATCAACAGGTGGCAGACAGGAGATAGGCTTGTCTACACCCAGGGCTCTTCCCCGTGGGCCCCAGATGGCTGATAGTCTGACATAGGAAAAGACTGGGCCCCCTGGGACGAACCCAGAGCCACAGCAGAGCTTGGAAACCTATCCATGGTATATTCAATATGCCAAAAACCGTAACAATAATGGACCTCATTCCCAACAAATGGAGACATTACTGGTGCTGGCTTAAGCAAATCAATGAACAACAGGAAGACAAATGATACAAGTGATATAATCACTGTTGATTTACTTTGTGTACTATTTCTAAATAACTGTTCATATTTAGGGCATAACGTCATTTCAACTGTCCATCCAAATGGCTATTATGTAACCCTTTCATATTAGTGAATTCTGGTTGGTGTGGTATATAATAAAACCAGAGGATTCCATAGTTTTGAGTTTACTGCATCACTTCCTTTTCTTTAAAGTAGGTTCTTTAGTTCTATCAATATCCCTATATGTGTGCATGTATGCATATATGTGTGACCCAATACTTTAGATATTGTACTCTTAAAAAATTGGTGCTGCTAACTATGAATAGTAAATGACAATCCGTACTTAGAATATGTGTCAGATCTAACCAAGATGAAACAATTTCCCTTACAAGATGGAAGCAGTCCAATGTAATCAGCTTGCCACTAAATGCCTAGCCTGTCTCAACAGGTAATGCCATATGAAGGGCTCAGAGCTACTGAACTGTAGAGAATTTGGCAACAGAATTACTGGATCAGCCCTAATGAGTGAAACTCTGCTGTTGAACTCATACACAACCAGAATCTCTTGCTCTTTAGTCCTCTGTTTATGTACTCATGTGCCAGTATTTGGATAGGCCACAAGAAACCTGGATAATAATAGCTGACTGAAACATCTTTTCAAATTACTTGTATAGTGCATCTTTCTCAGGAGATCTATGAGCGTTACCATAGAATTCAACATTTTTTATATTTGCTGGCCTTCTCCTTTAGTAGATATTTGCACCTCTCTTGGTCTCCTGATTTATAGTACCCAGAGCTCTTTGAAGGTTTCTGACCAACTGAGAAAGTAATTTACTCTTCCCTATAATCCATGCTTATACTTCTCTAATATTTATTTTGTTCAACAACACCATCTCTTACCCCACAGACCAACAACTTGACATGATGGTTCTGCCAATGTCCAAATATAAACATGTCTGTTATAGATGTGGAGACTGGGAAGATGAATGCTCAGTATGTTTATAGACCTATTCAACTACTGTGACCTGAGTCTGAATCAGGATTCTAGTTTCCATTTCCTTTGGAGTATGCAACACTTACTTGATGTAACACTATTTAAGGTCTAGTGACCAAGAGGAACAATGGGGGCAGATTCAGAGAATCACATATGTTTGCAATGAGTGGCATAAATATCTGCATTGCCTTTAAGAAAAGATAGAATCACACCATCTTAACAAGATAAAAATGGACCACTTCTATTGCCACAGAGAATTCAGAAATATGTACATATTCAAGCCGTGTTGAGGACATTGGTGCATAAATCCCCCCATCCATCTGAATGGATGGGGTCAGGGTCCTTCTCAGTCAGGGTCTACAACTTGAAAGAAAAAACTTCTTGAGTTTTAAACTTCAACTTTCTTTAGAGCACAGTTTCTCTTATAATTGCATCCTGGACCTGATCTTCAGGTTTTTGAAGCCTCTGGCTGCAGAAGATGAGAATCCTTTTTTACATTGCCAAGGAAGTCCTCAAGCTATTACTCCTTACTTTAAATTGATTAATTTCCTTCATTCTTGCCTCTCCAGTGCACCGATAGCCCCCAGCAATAGTCAGTCAACTTGTTAATTCCCAATTTCCTGGAAATATCTTACAAAAGCCTTGGGTATCTTACATACTTGTTCACTTTTTCCACTGTTATTTCCCTAATTCACTAGTTCACCAATTGTGTAGAGTTTTATAAAACACCATTTGTTTCTAGGAGTTATCAGTAGCCTTTATACTGGAATAAGAGTCTCTCTTGTCAGCAGGTTTGTAGAAAGTCTACTGCCAAGTCTGAACTTGTTTCATAGGACCAGTCTGGAGCAACATGAATCTTAAATTATTTTCTTACTGTCAGATAAAAGTGAGGGTGGGTGGGATAAGAGCATTTGTGGATGGTGAGATTTTTTTTCAGGAAGGAAAAAAAAGAACAAAAAAGTGATTTAAAGACATCAGGTCATTAAGCCCAAAGGCAGGAAGAACTATCTCTTTGTGATGAAAATACTGAGCTCCTGGAGAAGGATTGACCTACTCAGAAAAGAAGCTTCTTTTTAAAAAAAAAATATAATTACAAAAACTGTTCATGATTAGGTTTCAGTCACACAGTATTCCAGCACCTATCCATCCATCAGTGCACATTTCACACAACCAGTGTCCTCTAATCCCCGCCCCTCAGCCTGCCTCTATGTTAGGTGCTTTGCCTCTTCTCTTCTCTCTCTCTCTCTCTCTCTCTCTCTCTCTCTCTCTCTGTCTGTCTGTCTCTCTTTCTCTTTTCCTACTCTTATACATTGTGACTTGCAATACATACACTTAGAGGTTATCATGTATACTCTTTGCCTATATTCAATGCTCAGTCCGAGGCTGGTATTATCATTTCCAACAAGTTTTAACACACTGGTCCCTTCTCTGTCTTACCTAACCTCTGACTACCAAACACTTTCGGTAGATTCTACCTACTGACAAGTCCTCCTGAACCATGTTTTGTTGGCCCTGGATATTGGTATCATTCTATTTTTTATATCCTGCAAATAAATGCAGTCATTCTATATCTATCCTTTTCCCTATGGCTAATTTCACTCAGCATGATCCTCTGCATGTCCATCCATTTATAGGCAGATTTCATAATTTCATTTTTCCTAACAGTTGCATAGTATTCCATTGTGTAAATGTACAAATTTTCTTTATCCAGTCATTCTCCTCCTCTAGCACTCAGATTGTTTCCAGATTCTGGCTATTGTGAATAGTGCTGCTATGAACATTGGAGTTCAGCTGGTGCTTCTGCAGTATGTTTTTGGCCTCCCAGGGTATATTCTTAGGAGTGGTATTACTGGGTCAAATGGGAGCTCAATTTCTAGTTTGGGGAGGAATATCCATATTGTTTTCCAAAAAGGCTGTACCAGTCGACATTCCACCAACAATCGATGAGAGTCCCTTTCTCCTCACATCCACACCCAGATTGGTCCCAGTCTCTGTGCTATGAGATATGTCATTTTTTGTTTGATTTGCATCTCTCTGATGACCAGTGATGAGCATTTTTTCATATGTCTTTTGGGACACTCAAATTTCTTCTTTGATGAAGTTTCCCTAATAGCAATTAGGGGAAGAAAGGGACATTAAGCACATTCATATAGGAAAAGAAGAAGCCAAACTATCATTATTTGCAGATAAAATTGTATTATATTTAGAGGACCCTAAATGCTCTACCAAAGAGCTCCTAGACACGATAGACACGTGAAGTAGACTGGCAAGTACAAAAGAACTACCTAAAAGTCCGAGGCTGTATGTAAATAATGAAAGAGAATAAAAGCATATAAAAAAATCCCATTCACAATAGTGTCTCAGAAAAGCAAGTTCCTCAGAAATTAGCTTAACTAACGAGGTCAAAGACCTGTGCAAAAAATATTACAAAAACTGCTTCAAGAAATAAGAAAGGACACAAGGAAATGGAAACACATTCACTACTTACAGATTGGGAGAATTAACATTGTAAAAATGGCAATACTCCCTAAAGCATTATACCAATTCAATGCAGTCCCTATAAGGATATCCAGGACATATTTCAAATAAATTGATTAAACACTCTTGAAATTTTTATGGAACAATAAACCCCCATGAATAGCCAAAGCAATCTTGGGAAGAAGAAGATGGGAGGCATCACCTTTCCCAACTTCTAACTTTGCTACAAAAGTGGTAGTAATTAAAACAGCATGGTATTGGCGTAAAAACAGACCTGGGGACCAATGGACCTTATGGAACAGAATTGAGTATCCTGACACACATCCTCAAATACATGATCATTTAATCTTTGAAAAGATGCAAAAATATACGAAATGGAGCATGGAAAGACTCTTCAACAAGTGGTGCTAGAAAAACTGGGCAGCTACATATAAAAACTGATCTTAGACCTCTGTCTAACACCATGCATAAAAGTCAGATCAAAATGGATTAAAGATATCAATATCAAACCTGAAATCCATAAAATTCATAGAAGAAAGCATAGGAAAATCCTCCAGGACATTGAAGATAAAGGCATCTTCAAAGATTAAATAACACTAACAAAGCAATTGTAAGCAAAGATAAATATATGGGACTACATGAAACTGAAAAGCTCTGCACCTCAAAAGAAAGGGTGACCAAGATACAAAAACAGGCCACAGGGTGGGAAAGAATATTCACCCAATGCCCATCTGATAAGGGATTAATATCCATAATATATCAGGCACTAGTAGAACTTTACAAGAAGAAAACAGCCAACTTCATCAAAAATGAGAAGAAATTAAGAAGTTTCAAGGGAAACAAAAGGCCCTGATAAGATTAAAAATAAAACAACCCCCCCGCAGGCTCTACCCTCAAAAAGCCCAAGGAATAGATTCTTCTTGACCACTTTACATCCTATTATACGCTGATTTGCTCAAGCAGGTGCCAGTAATGTTTCCATTTGTCCCTGTCATGTGCCAGTGTAGCCCAATGGCATCTGATTGCTCCAGGAATATGAACAGCCTCAAACCATTCATTCAGGGTCTTGATGAAGAAGTCTGACCATCCTGTAGGTGGGTGGCCATGTGATCTTTTGATGTCCCATGGGATCCAGTCAGTAACGGCTCTAGTCCAGCAGTCATCTCCAAGTCACATTACATGTCCAGCCCATCTGATTTTCGACACTTTGGCAAATGAGACAGCATCCCTGACTCTCGATCATTGATGGAGGTCAGAACTCCAGATTCCTTCTCTCACTGAGTGAGGCATGATATTCCAAACATAGCTCTTTGATTCCTCTTGGGAGACCCGAATATCATTCTCATCCTGCTTTCATAGGGCCCAGGTCTCTGAGGCATATATTAATGCAGGGAGAATGGTGGAGTCATAGTTGAAGAGATGTGCCTGGAGCTTCTTTGTCTTAGGCTCTTATAGACTCTTATCTATGTAGAAAGCTCCCAGGTAGGGACAATTTGTGAAGTCCCTTTTAAGGATGCTGACAAAGGCAAATAGATGCAGTCACCACCTTGCATTTTTTATCTCAGCTTGATTGTGACTCTCCCCATCTGGATAAGTTCATATTTTCTCCTGAGCACATAATTTCTCTTTCTCTTCTCTCTCTCTGTCTCACGTGCTTTCTCTCTCTCTCTCTTTCATATATCTCTAAATAAAACTGTTTTTACCACATGATTTTTTTTCCTTCTGAACTTTTTTTCTGCAAGAGCTACAATGAACCTCCGAAACCTGGGCAGAGGTTAGGTTAAGTTTTCCTTTTCCTGAAAAGTGCGAGCCCCCTGCTCCATCTTTGTGCCTTGTCTGAGCTCCCTGAGAACTCAGATAGTGGAGACCAGGATGCCACACTATATACATTAAGTGTAGTTTAGGTGCCACCTAATCACTTGTCAGTGGAACTGGTAGACACCAGGATCCACGTGCTGGGGCTTCAGACTGAATTTTATCAATTCAACCCTCCCCACACCAGACTCAGTAGAGCAGGGAGATGGTTATGTTGTTCTTCAGACTTTCTCCCTCCCTCTGCACTTCACATTAATCATATGCAACATAATTAGAGATTAAGCCAGAAGAAAGAATGGCAACAGTGTGCTAAGAAAAATACATTGAGAAAGAGGTTTGCAGTAGTTTACTGGGGTGAACACTCAGACACAGCAGCCAAAGGGAACATTACACAGGGTAGCAGAGATGAGACAACAGAGGGCTCAGGTGACTTCACACTAATGGCTGAAACCAAAATAGTTCAACAACACTGTTCCCAGAACAAGAGACAGGCCCAGAATTATGCCCTGCCACTGACCAGTGATTGAATGTGGTCTTCTACCTTCTCTGTGAGGGTTTAATATTAAGAAAAACTGCTTCTGGTCTGAGGGTAATTCATAAATTGAATTCAGCTTTCTTCAGCCCCAAGAAAATGAGAGTCTCATACCTCAGAAGTGAATCCAGGAGAACAGAACATCTACTATAGCTTCAAAGCAACAGATGAGATGTTACAATGAAAAGCAGGTCATCTCTGCTTACTGTGCTCACACTGATGGCTGTAGCCCAAAAGAATGTTCACACAGAAATCCCATAAGAGATTGCTCTTAATCAATCAGGCAGAACTACCTTGACCTTGAGATTTTCAAAGAAGAAAGTCAGCAATAACTTGCCAGAGAAGGGTATAGATATTTTTTAGAGCTCGAGAAGAAATAATTAGAATCAGAGTACTATAAATTAGCTCCAAACAATGGTTTTGAACACATCTACACATACCATAAGTAACAACCTGCTATATTGCAGTTCTTTTTAGCTTCCATACTTCCTTCGATCTGGGAGACTTAATGAATTCCAGGGGGTTCTGGTAGAATTGTGAGTCTTTAGCATGCCAAATGCTACATAATTAAATGTAGATTGGGAGAGTTCTGCCTGAAAATCAGAGTGAAACAGCTTAACATATGGCCTGGGTGTCAAATTTAAAAGGATATTTGTAGAAAGAAGTGTGCCTATCTGAGGCAATGGGCCATAAAACTCATGAAAAGAAAATTCTGGAAAAGTTTCTAGGTTAAAACTCAGTACTGCAAAGATGATCTATAGTATTAATGCTGACATTTCTCCTTTCCTCTTTCTATCACATTCTATTCTTTTTTCACAAATCTGCATAAGCTTCATATGTCTCTTCCATTGAGTTTAAAGTTCTGAAATTTGGAATGTGTACTGCAGAATAAAAAAGGAAAGAGCCAAGTTTCCAACTCTATGTTGAGTTTCTGCTTATTTGCAATGCAAAATAACTGATAACAGAAGATTGGAAGGCAAAGAGAAAAACTAAAGTATCCCACTCAGATTTAATAAGGGTACTTTTGCTTATTAAAAGTTATTCTTCTAATTCTTCAATTAAAACACACAAAACCAAAACTGTCCAAACTGTAAATAAAACTTTGAAGATAAAATGACTTTTCTTTTTGTACTGCAAACTGTCTCTCCCTACCATGAAGCTCTGAATCCTATACTTATTTACTTATTCTCAGCTGATGGTGTCATACTTAGAAAGTGCATTTGAGAAGGAAAATGAAGCTATAGAATGGAACCCCCTCAACTTGTTGCTAAATTTCTTTCCCACCTGTTCTTAATAAATGAGAATTCTGCTTTGGCCTGTAGTCTATAGCCAATTCTCTTAAAAAATTCTTAGTGTCTTTGTAGTAGGTATTATACCTCCCCACCCAAGCTCAAACTCCTTTTATCTCACTCTGCTGGAACCTTTCAATCATTGCTAGAGCAGCACATGTACATTTTCTTTTACACTTATTCTCTATCTTACTAACATAATTTCATCACACTACAGAAATGATTCTAACTGATATTATTGACAATTTTAATATTGACAAATTATCTCTTTGAACTAAACAAATTCAATTGGAGGAGCCAGAGCACAATATGGTAAAGTGCCAGAGCACTTGCTTTGCACACAGAAGACCCAGATTCAATCCCTGGTAGCCTGTATGGTTCTGAGTCTCCTTCTAGAGTGATCCCTGAGTCCAGAGCCAGGAGTAAGTTTTGAGCATCATTCCCTCACCTCCCACCAAAAAAAAAAATTAAAACAAAAACAAAAGCCCAACAAAATGTTTTCCTTGCTGACTTAATTAGTCCTACTTCTTTGACTTTCTGCTTAT